>LPNX010769134.1:126287-150385 GCA_001517045.1 Pseudotsuga menziesii
TTGGCTTGTTAAAATTCTTCGAAAATCAGTCGGGACACTCCTATTTTTAGGGACCATAAGAGATTACTTTTAAAAACTATTTCTATCCAAATTATCCCTTTTAGTTTAGTTTCCAATCCAATTTGAATTCTTCAATTTGGTTCTAAAACGAAAAAGGTATGGTCAAAATACTGACTAGGGGTGGAGTAGGCAGCTCAAGAACATAGTTGGGACAGTCAAGTTTTGGGAGAACTAATGGATGGATTATCAAAACATGTTTCTAATTCATACTCTCATATCAATATAGTTTACAACACAATTTGAATCACTCAATTTTTATATTGTACGAAGGAGATATGCCCAAAATACTAACTACCTATCCTAAATCTGCACTATGAAAACACTGCTTTCTCAGTTGTTCATTGACATATTTAACCCATCAATTTTTCTTGTATTCAAAACCTGTTTCTATTGGATATACCTAGATGAATCTATTTTCACATCCAATTGGAATCACATCAATCCATATTTTAACGAAAACGTTGTACTCAAAATAGTTACCATTGGTGTAGGCTGGAACTCACAAACAACATTAGGATGCAGGCTATTACTCAAATGATATGGCATGCCATATTATATAATTTTTAAAACCTGTTTCTATTGGAAGTTTCCCTATGAATCCACTTTCTTTTAGCTTTGGAATAATTCAAATCAGGCATGAAACGAAGAAGTTATTACCAAAACACTATTAGGTAGTCTATGCCAGCCACTACTTGTCAGCAAGTATAAAGTGAATTTGACTTTGTTTATTTTTATTTGGATTTGTTTTATAAGCACTACTTGTTTTTTTGCATAAGTATTGGATGAAGAGAGACTACATACCTCTCTTCTTTCATGATCTCATGTTTTATTGTAGGAAAGTTCTAGTTTTTTTGCAGGTCCTTGAAAGATTGAAGAAGGTCAATACATGCACAAGTGATTGTTGAAGACAAAATTTTATGCCATATGGGAATACCCTCCATATATTCAATATTCAAAATGTTCCAGTTGTTTCTTACCCATAATAATACTTTTATGGATAGACTACATAACAAATGAAGAATTGATGTGTAGACCATATGAAGACCAATGTTTCAGAAAGCCAAGTCCCATTGTTACATCACCATCCCATTGGTACCAAATCCTTCAAGAATACCTCATGATTATTATTCTCATTCACCAACACAATGATCTACATCATGCTACATCTCCATAATCCACACCAATCCATATTGCAAAGCTTTACATCATTGTGGATATATCAGATCTCTTTCCTTTCAAATGCTGCTACATATATCAAGGACTTCATAGGTAGGTGCAAGTATGCTTGTTTTTACTTTATTTAATCATAATTCACATGAAATACTAAGGAAATTCAAATGGAGGACACTACTGAAAGAAAGAAATAGGTTCCACAAGAACCTACAACAGAATCAACTTTTGTGGACGCCATTTCTTCATAAGCACATGTTGTCATCCAAGAAGGTGGGACGTCAAAGGTATAGGTTATTTGATTCATGATTCATTAATGCATATATTGGTTTTACTCATCATCAGCATCATAGCATTTGTAACTCCAAACTCTATCAGATTTTGATGACAATCTTGTATTAGCATTTCTGATGTGAGAATTGGTTCAAGAGCATTTAATCTCTTTGAACATCATGGTTGTGAGAATTGGTTCAAGATAATTTCTTCATGATTTTTTGTTATTATTAGAAAGTGGTCTATGCAAGCATGATAGTGGTTATCTTGGGCAATAACATGGAAATTTTGTGGCAACCTCTACTGCAATTGTGAATTTTTTAATTTTTTATGGTTTTTACACCATTTCTAATGGAAAATGCATCCTATAAATGGAGAAGATTTCTTATTATAGTGATTTCATTAGCTTCAACATGATGCATCTCTCATTGTTATGAATTACAAAGTTTTCCTGAAAATTGATTCCAGTAAAGGTTTATTGGAGGCCACATTACATATGGAAAATATGAGTAGGTTCAAAGATGGTTTACTCATAACTCATATGTGCATGATTGAGCTTGGCATGTTGCATGAAAGGATGCAACGTTTTGATTTGATTTTGAGTTCTTGGAGAAAGTCAAACTAAAATGACAAACTCATAAAATTTTCAATATGTTTTGGGAGCACTTTTTTCTCATTGTTTTCATGCAGATGAAGTCGAATCAAGTAAATCCAAGACATGAATTTTGTGCCCAATGTAGAAATTTGAGTAACACACAAGAATAATTTTCAAAATGTGCATAAGGAAGGTAGTGAAGCAAGTTTTGAAGGAATACTCTTACTTCTTGTCATGATTGCAACCTTGAATTTCATATTCTTGCGTAGGTGGGTATTTTATTCATTAAAAAGCAAATCTGTAATTGTGGCATGATAGAAAGAATTTTATGGAAAACACGTATGCTGAGTTAAGCTGATTTATCGAAGAAATTTATAGGCTGTTACAACCTTAACAAAAAAAATGCATCCCAGATAAGAACACCTTGACTCACGTCTTGATTTTCTAGCATATGGAAAATAATATTAAAAACCCGAGACATGGGTTTTGTGCATAACATCCTCTATTACGTGACTAGTGAGGAAATCACCAAAAAAAGCCACGATTTGCGATATATGGTTGGTTCTTCTAGAGGCTATTTTCCAGATTTACTGTTGCGACCGGTTCCAAGCAGCTGAAACAGCAAACTCCATTGCTGTGACAATAAAGGCTGAACATAGTTTTGTGAAGGCTGAACAAAGGCTGAACAAATCTTAGAAAATGGTCTGAACAAATAAAAGGCTAAACATAGTTTTGTGAAGGTTGAACATAGTTCTGTCAAGGATGAACATAGTTTTGTGAAGGTTGAACATAGTTCTGTCAAGGATGAACATAGTTTTGTGAAGGCTGAACAAAGGATGCATAAAGCTCAAAAAAAGGGATGAACAAAGAAAAAGGGCTGAACATCGTTTTGTGAAGGATGAACCTAGTTCTGTGAAGGATGAACATATTTTTGTGAAGGCTGAACAAAGGATGAACAAAGCTTAGAAAAATGGCTGAACAAATCCCCCAAGCATCAATTGAAAATATTATAATCACAGAAGCAATTGGACCGGTCTTAACACCGCCAAAAGGAGAAAGGTGAGAAGCACATCGATATGGGGTAGGTGCTGGTGGTTGTTGTAGCTCATTGTCACAGCTGTGTGTTGGATCCGTTGCTCACGCAGCTGGCTGGGTTGTTACAACTATTATTGGGTAAATTTATTTTTGAGTGTTTTTGCCATTATTTTTATTTTATTTTATTTTGTTGTGTTGTAAAAATAAAACAAAAACAAGAAAACTACATAAAATTATAAAAATTATTTCTTTTGTTTTACATTTTGCAAAAGAAAATAAAAATAAAAACAATAAAATAAAATATATATAAACATCACAAAAAGTTTTAAAAAAAAAGAACAACCAAAACAAAAATTAAGTTGCGAATGCACGTTTTCATTTTTCCTAAAATTACCTTTATGATTAACGCTGAATTGCTTTTCTTAAAGTCACTTTGACAATAATCACAGATGAAGCTAGGACGAGAAACTAGTTTCAGAGACAGTTGCATTTTGTTGCTGATGTGATTTTTCAAAGAAACACAATTTTTTTGAGAAAAAAGCTTTGATAGACAGCCTGAAGGAGCTATTACTCATGATTTTTTCTCATGAACATCATAATGTTGGTTGTTACACGGAAACCATCCATAAAATTGCATCCTGATTGTTTATCCATATCTCTCCTTTAGAGCACCTTCATCATCCATGTCTTGAAGTCCACTTTCCATCGCTTTATCTGTCATGATTTCACACATACCTATCTTTCTGAGTTGCATACATTCCTTTATATTTTTCAGTTCATCTTTCCCTCTTTTTCCTTTTCGGTTTGCCTTATGAATAAAACCAACTCCCTTTCCATGACTACATGGCCTTGCCATATCCACTGCTTGACCGTGAGATCTTTTCACTTATAGTCCTACCAATATTTTTATACCAACTCGCATTGACTCATGTGGGATTCCTTAAGTCCCACCTTTCAACAAGTCTTGCCCCATAGACCTTAGCACCTCATCTAGGATATAGACTAGAGTTCATTTTGAGTACCTGGAGGCTTGCACGCCTTAATGGCAAGTTTTGTCGCTAACAATCATGGGAATTCATTAATGTTCCTTGATCATTAGATCTTGTAAGTGGCTCGACATCAGCACATCTATTTGCACTTTGCAAGATGTACTTGGGTACCTTGGAACTTATTGACATCACTGGTGAGTTTCATTGCATTGGTTAACGGCATTCATCAATGGCTGGTAATCCAATGATTTCTCTTCATGCTCAACATTAACACATACATTCGCATGATTAGAACTGCACCACTGGGTTTTGTAGCAGGTGAATACTATTCATTCTTTCTCATGAATCCATCATCAGTTGTAGAAACATGACTTTAGATCTATGAGTGTACCATAGTTCCACCTTCTTCCTTCCACATTTTCCATTACTTATCAACAACAGTTCAGATTCCTCCACTTCACATTACAATAGTTCTAGTAGTTACAACTACAACATCATTTACACTGTGGCATATTTTCCATGATTTAGCAGCAGCAGTTCTGATTCCTTTACTTCCTATGATCCAACAGTGACACATTCCACGATCCAATGACATTAGCTACATTCTTGTTGCATTTCTCATCTACTTTTTGGGTAAGTGGGGGTATGTTGTTTTCTACACTTTAATCATGTAATTCCTTACATGATAGAAATGAATAATTTGGAAAATTTCCTCACCATGCTCTGGTTCTTTCAAAGCCCATGCTAGGTTGCATGAGTACATGCAACCACATCAGTTGGGGAGGGGGAACTATTTTCAATACATACTCACTACTCTCATTCCATTCTTTTCACCACCATCACCCATTTTTCATCTTATTTACCATTCATGAGCATTTCATTTCCGACAAATCCTCTATTGCACTTTGGTTCATACACATTGATATACATATTGGCATGATTCATAAAGATAAAGAAAATACTTTCTTATGCATGATGATGCTTTCTATGCACATTAATAGCTTATCATTTTCAGTGAGTGTATAGTTAAATTATTATGCAGCTAGAAAATAGATGATCAAATGAATGTTGTTAACATAAGAACCAACATTCTTTACATTCATGGTTGTCACACAAGAGCCAACCATAAGGAAAATGTCACATGTTACTCATGCATTTTACATCATGAAATGAATGTTGTTAACACAAGAACCAACATTCTAAATATTCATGGTTGTAACACAAGAACCAACCATAAGGAAATACCAGTTGTTACTCATCCATTTCACACCCTCGAAACATTCATTGTTAAAAAGACATCATCAATCAAAGCCAAGTTCAGATGCCAAAAGTTCTTGAGAAGATCCATACACAGTTCTATGGGGACATGCAACAAGTTCAGTAGTGGAGTATGTTGGGACTTGGAAATGTCAGTTTTTCATCCACTTTATCTTCCACTATTCCTCACATTTCATCGTCCCATTAACTTTTTATCATACCATTTCCATACATATATGTGGGTTTCACCTTATTATTTCCACTTTATTTATTTTTAGTATTATAAGTGAATTTATGATTAAATATTAGAAAATTAACATGTTTTTCACAAATATCTCAAAGTATGGATGAGCTTTGTAATGTGTAGGAATATGTGAAGGATTAATTCAAAGAAAAGACTTCACGTATATCTCCTCCACCATTTCAAGGAGATAGTTATGCAAAGAATATTACAAGGAGAAGATCATCAAGATTTGGTTGAGAGGCATGTGGAGAATTTGCGAGAGATATGTGGAGGATTTGAAGGGATCATATCTTGTAATAATAGGAAATTAGTTGAGTGAATAGTGAATCTTTCATAATGAGACGGTTATTTCCTTCATGTATAAAAGAGAGTGCTCTCTCTTCATTTCAATAATCTTAAATCCTATATTATCTTAGATCTTAGATGATCTTAGAGAATAGTAGATTGTAGAAGTTAGTCACGACTTTATAATATGGAGAAGGAAATTATTAGCTTTTGTTCATAATCTTGGTTTGATCCTTTCATAATTTATGATTGATTGTTGTGATGTAATTTAATATTGATTTATGGTTAATGTGATCTCACATGTGTTGTCTTGTTGCTTTTCATATGTTGTCTTTCTTTTATGCAATTTACTTTCAGTCGCGTGTTTCATCTACTAGCATTAGATTAGCAATTGCTTGTTCAGCTTAAGGGGGGTTAGATTAGATTAGTCTTAGTTTCATAGGGGGTTAGATTCAGTTAATTTCTCTTCACTCCTGCATATACTTTGCATGTGCTTCATAAGCCCATGAACCTATAATTGACAAATTAAATGGCTAGGCAATAACTACAATGGAATTAAAATGACGTTAATTAGGCCCAACAGATACTTTCTCCCAAGAATACACCTAGAATCTTGAATATTTCTGCTGCACTTAACCCCCAAGTGTGTGAAAGGAGGGAACGCTTTTTGGCACCATTGCTGGGGATAAATATTTGTATTCCCGTGGTACTACTTACCCTTTTTATTTTCATTTTTAATCCAATAATTGATCGATCTAATCGAACAACTCTGAAATCTACTTGGTCCATATGGAAACTCCACAGTTTAAAAACACTTCAGGTTATTTTATGATAAGAAGCTTACATCAAAATTTTAAACATTTTCCTGAGCCTGAAAGGGTATTATGAAAACATTATATAGAATTGAGTCTCATAGGATTCTTTAAAATCTAGCGGTTGAGTCTATTTCTAAAATCCAATGGATGCTTTCTTTCTACCCCTTAATTTCACTAATATAGAAGGTCAACCTCATGCCATACCAAAAAAAGATATAGAGAAACTGCCGACATTCTAGAGGAACAATTCCATTTTTGCATCAAGTCATCTTATAAAATTCTCCAAATGTCTCCTTAGTTGTTGTCGAGATTATGCAATTCAACATGATTATGTATACATGAACATTTTTCCTTATCACTTGAAGAAGATGCCTGTGATTGGTACATCAACCTTGTTGATGATTCATATAACTCTTGGGACTCCTTTAGCAAGGGATTCATGGAAATATTTGGGAAAATAAGGAGCCTTGTTTCTTATTAACTTCACTCCACTCCACAAAGATAAATGAAAATGAAAATATGGAGGAATTAAATAAAAAAATTCAGAGATATTATTGCAAGCATGGATAATGATTTCAAGCCTCCTGATAAATCCATCTTTGTTTATTAAATAGAGGCACTCAACGAGGAAATGAGATACCACTTGAGAGATAAAGAACCTGTTGATCTTAAAGTTTCCCAAGCATTAGCCATTAAAATTGATGCAGATATGCAGGCTTCAGGTAAGTCTAACTTTCCTGGTTTTACAAGAGGGCAGGCAAAACAGGAATCCAAAGGAAAAGAACCCATCCAAGAGCCATATGATAAGAATATTAAGGATTGAAATAAAAAAATGGAAGCCATGGAATCCACTAATACCAATGAGTTGAAAAACATGCAGAATTGAGTAGTGACCATTGAAAGATCTAACTCCAATCAGAAAAATTTCCAACCTAAAGGTAACTGGGATCCTAAGAAAGCTTTTTATAAATATAATAATATTCCAAATCATCTAGATACAACCAATGTGGTTAAGTAATTGATTCCTTATTGTATGTCTTCTGATTCACTTCATGAAGAAGCTAGTTGCTATGTGGCATGTCAAATTTTAGAACAAGGAATTCCTGAGAGTGGTAGTAGTGAAGAAATTTTAAGCGACCCTGAATACATCAATGCAGTTGGAAATATGTTTCCCATGTCTAAAGAATATTGGAAGAAATAAAAAGATTATAGTCAAGAATTGGACAATTTAACCAAGAACTATGGAGTTATGCCTACATTAGAGAAGATTCGAGAAATTCCTAAGTTCAAAGGCATCACCCATCAAAGAAGAGAAAATATTGGAACTCCGAAAAGTAATCAATATCAGGTAAACACTCTTCATGAACCAAATTATGTCCTTAATATGGGTTCGTGGTTTCAAAAATTTAAGCTATTAATTCTTGCAACTGAAGTGATTAAAATTCCAGCACAAGAAGAAAAATTGATGAAAGTGTTAACTCCCACTCCTCCTAAGAAAGTTACTTTTGAAGAAAGTCAAAAAATAACTTCTCCTATAAAAAGAGAAGATTCCATTGATCTTCCAGTTATTTTACAAACCAAGGAACAAGGAAGAGAATATCATCCTCCATTCTATGTTTCATTATTGATAAATGATCTTCTTTTTCATAATTGTATGTTAGATTCTAGATCTTCAGCCAACATAATGAGAAGGAAAGTCATGGAACAATTAAAATTGAAGATCACTAGACCATATCACAATATCTATGCCATGAAATCTAGAGAAGTTACGGTTATTGGTATTGTTTTGGGTTTCCCAATTCCATTCGCTAACTACCCTAATATTCAATTAAAAATGGATATCCTCATAATTGATGTACTTGAAAAATGGGGTATGTTTCTATCTAGAAAGCATGTTGTTTATTTTGGGGGATCCATTCAAATGGAATGGACTTATGCCACCATTCCTTTATCTAGAGATACAATGGTGAAGTTGCATAGTGAAAAATAAAAGAAACATCATGTGGAAAACCCCAAGAAGCCTTCCAATAAATATGTTTACCACACAGATAGCCTTGGAAATTATTCTTGCTACTCTACCTTTTCGTCCCAATTTAAATAAAAATTTAAAGATGAAAAGGTAGATGAAATATGGAAGATGAATTTTGATGGTGCTCATTCATGATCTGGAAAAGGAGTTGGAGTTTTCATCAGTTCACCTAGAGGACAATTGTTTAACTTTGCTTTTGGGTTATAGTTTGAGGAAACCAACAATGTAGTAGAATATGAGGTACTCTTACTTGGGTTGAAAATAGATAAAGATATCAGTATTAAAATGTTGAATATAAGAGGAGACTCTGATTTCATAATCCTCCAAGTTAAGAACCATTTTTCATGCAAATGTAAAAGTTTAAAGAAGTATACCAATGCAATGTGGGATATAATGGAATTCTTTGATGTTTTAAATATGAATAGTGTCCATAGAGATGAAAATAGCTTAGCGGATAAGCTAGTTGTAGTAGCTTCAACCCTTCAACCTTTAGAAGAAATGCTAAATGGTGATGGTAAATTATAGATAAATTTTAGACCATCGGTCCTATATAACATGGAGCATTGGCAAGTTTTTCGTGATGATGAACAAATCTTGAAATTCATCCATAACATTGTCAGAATTTTCAAACTTCAATGGCAGTTTTCAGGAGGAGGGTAAACAGTATCAAGGAGAGGGTGATCAATTCAATAATATAGTACCTCGTGGTCTAGCTTCACTTGTACACATATTTGATAGGCATGATAGAAAGAAGGATAACATAGACTCAATGAAGCCTAGTGATTACATTGAGATCAACATTGGAACTAATAATGAACCAAAAATGATAAAAATTGGAAAAGGTACTTCAAAGAGTATAGAGATGTCTTCGCTTTCACTTATGATGAGCTCAAAGATTATCAGGAGGATTTGTTCCAACACACTATACCTCTCAAAAAATACATTAAGGAAGTCAAACCTTTTCATCAAAATTTGAGATAACTCAACTCCAAGATGGCACCAATAGTTAAAAAGGAACTTGAGAAAATGTTGGCCGCTAGAATCATTGCACCAACAAGACATTCATATTGGTGTTCCAACTTGGTGGCTATAAGGAAAAATAATAGGAGCAGAATAATATTTATAGATTTCCAGAATCTAGACATTTCTTGTCAAAAGGATAACTATCCATTACCGAATATGGAAACTCTTCTTCAAAGGGTAACAGGCTCTAAAATCATGTCTATGCTAGATGGGTTTTCAAGTTATAATTAGGTGGTGATACAGAAAGAGGAAAAACATAAAAGCACTTTCACAACCCAATGGCGTACTTTCAAACATTTAAGGATGTCTTTTGGTTTGTTAAATGCAGGTGCCTCTTTTCAAAGGGCCATGGATTATAAATTTAAGGAATTAATTGAAAAGATCATAGAAATTTATCAGGATGACTTAACAGTTATTTAAAAACAAATAACAAGTCATGCAAGTCACCTCAAGAAAGTATTCAAAAACTACATAAAATATGGTCTCTTTGAATCCAAAAAAGTCGGTGCTAGGCTTTGAAGAAGGGAAATTGTTAGGACACATTATTTGGAAGGATGGAGAAAAGGTCGATCCTGAAAGGACTGCAGAAATTAAGAAGATCCCTTGTACCAAAAATGTAAAACCTCTCCAGTATTTTAATGGCCACATAAATTTTATAAGGATATTCATTCCTAACTTAGCAGAATTAATGAAGCCATACTAGAAACCATTAAAGAAAGATACTAAGTTTGAATGGAATGATGAAGGTCGAGAATATTTTAGATGTATCAAGGATGCAATTACCAGATCACCAGTTTTGATTAGCCCTGATTATTCTAAATATTTCTTGATATTCTCCTTTGCTTCTAAAATTACTATCGCATGGGGTTCTGTTCGAGAAAAAACAATGAAGGATATGAGAAACCCATCTCTTTCATGATTCCATATTAACATGGTTCATAATTTAAATATACAATCATGGAAAAACAAGATCATGGCTTGATAAAGTATTTAAAACATTTTAGGACTTGCATTGGCTACTAAAAAATAATTGGTTATGTACCTCATGAAGCAGTAAAAGATATCGTGTCTCAACAAGATTGTTTAGGCATAAGGGGTAAGTGGGTATTTAAAATACAAGAATATGACCTAGATATTAGGCATACAAAGTTAATCAAAGGTTAAGGACTAGCCAAGATGTTAGCTCAATGAAATGAAGAGGCTTTAGGAATGGTTTGTCAGAATGAACCATTAGCACATGTTTTTCCACTAGAAATTCAATGGTTAGATCACCATTGGTATTCAGACATCATTTTCTTTTTGAAAAATCTCACATGTCTTGAAAATATCAAAGATCACAAAAGGATATCCTTAATAGTAAAGTTCATTAGATATTGCATAACTTAAAAAGGATTGGGCTGGAGAAATCCTGATGGAATAATCCTTATATGTGTAAATGAGCAAGAGCCTTAACAAATTTTGGCAGAGTTCCATTAAGGATTTTGCGGTGGGAACTATGCAACAGATACAACAACCAAAAAGAACCTTATAGTATTTTACTATTGTCCCTACATATTTCCACATGTCCACAAATTTGTCAGGAGTTGTTAGTAGTGCTAGTTATTCACGAGAAAGCAAATATTCGCGGGCTTGCCTTTTCATCCAGTTGTGGTGTTAGCCACTTTTGATGTTAGAATAGTAGAGTCAATATAAAATAGTTAGCCTATCTAAGAAACCAACAACATCATAAAATATAAGATCAGGAAAAGAAAAGGAAAAGAGAACATCAATATATGTGGTTCACGCTAATGGATTACATCCATGGGAAGGTAGTCTTCTATTATCTCCATAATGTCTTCTCCAATATTACAAGAGAGCAAAGCACAAATACCCCAAATAATATAGATGATGTACAACAGTGTCACAATAGTACCACTACTACATCAAGAATACATGATGTGCACAGACTCACTTGACCCTATTATATACTAAGAGATGAGCAGGAATCACTCTCACATATTGCATGTGGGATAGTATAATTCTCCAAAATAACATCTCTTAATACAATACCCTGGACAAATACTCTACAAAAGTAAGTAAAACACCATATAAGTATGGGTGAAATGTATTAATCTTTTAGATAATATTGTAGACAACTTTCAACATAATACAAAGACATTATTACCTTCCTAGGAATATAATATATTACAACATTTCAGCATTGGGGGATTGATTTCATTGGACAATTCTAATACAACTCAAGCAATGGGTTTTCTTAGATCCTTACTGCAACTGACTATTTTACTAAGTGGGGGGATGTTATCCCCACCAAAAGGGCTACTGATAAAGTTGTTATACATTTTCTAGAGAATAACATCATCACTATATTTGGTGCTTCCTCCAAAATAACAACAGGCAATGCCAAGGATTTTAGTTCAGCAAAGTTCACATATTTTTGCTTCAAATACGACATTTTCCTATCCAATTCTTCCAACTACTATCCCCAGGGAAAAGGTCTTGTAGAATCAAACATAAAAACTTAATGACCATCCTTAAGAAAACAATTGGAAATAACAAGAATTCATAGCAGAGTAAAATAAAATATGAACTTTGGGTTGATCAAATAACTAAGAAAAGTGCAACTGGAAAGACTCTCGGTTTAATTCGTGTATGGTTTGACTGTCTCTTTGCCAGCATACCTTCAACTTATTTCCATGAATATGCTTTGGGAATATAAAATGGAGGAGGATTCCATGCCTAATAGGATTAATCAGATCATTGATCTAGATGAGAACCAAAGAAATGCTCTTGACATAAGTATCAGGAACCAAGAGAAGGTTAAAAGAAATTTTGACAAGTCTACACAATTGAGTTCCTTTCATATTTGTGACACGATGCTATTATGGGATAAACAGAGGGAGAAGCCATGAAAACATGGGAAGTTTGATAGCCTCTAGATGGATCCACTCATCATCTAAAACGTATCTAGCAAAAATTATTTCCTTCTAAACACTATGGTAGGAGAAAATTTTCTCTTACCAGTGAATGGACAATAATTGAAATTATTCTTCAACGATCCTATCTAATTCCCAAGTGGGCATTATTAGGACTCTTCTAAACCCTTTCCTTTGTATCATATCTTATTGGTGTATATTATTTTATGTATTATAGCTTAATGTACCATAACTTTGTATATTATTTTATGTACCATAGTTTAATGTACCTTAGTTTTTGCATGTTATTTTGTATATTATACTGCAACTTGTATTTCATTTTGACATTTATTTACATGTATGTGGGACTAATGCACTTTAGTTTTCATGCAGGAACCATACATTCTAGGATGCTCGTACACTACGTTTGATTGAATATCATTCAAGTGCACATCACAGAGTTGGAGCTAGATGTTATCCACTAAGTTGCACTTAGGGGATATGTCAAGTGAGCCACCAAGGTTTGGAACAAATCACTTGTTCTTACTTGGTGCTCAAAAGTTTTGTGGTTTCATCAGTTGTGGCCTCTTTTGGATGTTCACACCCTTTCGAGGGAATTGTAATAAATGAAATAGCATGAGTTTCTTTTATGTAAAAGTCTTAGCATTCGTAGAATTGGTCATCAAGGTCATCATCCTGAAGTGTTTTTTCGCTTGTTAGTTATATGACACTTTTTTAAGAGACAAATAATTTTCATGTTTTTTCACTCAAAATCCTCCAAAGTTAGGATGGTCAGTTTGGTAACATTTTTCTCAGAAAGGTTGTCAAAGCCTAGGGTCAATGTATTGTACCATTCTAGTCATATGTCCATATTTTCATGAACATCTGATAAGACCCCCCTAGGATTTTTTAACTTTTAGTTTTTTAATAAAATCATTGATAAGATATATTTTTATAAGAGGGAGCTATGTTAGCAAGTTTAAACTATCAATGTTTCGATCCCTACTCTAGGATCATCATGGTTTTCAATTGTCTCCTGATGATGATCCCAGAGTAGGGATTGAAATGTCGAGAGTTTCAACTTGCTAATGCAGCTCCCTCTTATAAATATTCTACTGTGTAATGACTACATTTAAAAAGTTATATTTTAATTGTAATATTTCAAAAGGTGATAAATTTGGGCATAGGGATTCAATTTTGTCATGGGGATGCTATTTTCTATACGTAAGGAACAAACTCAACCCCTAAACCAACTTTTGAGAGTTAAATTAGTAATTTTCAATTATTAATTTTTATTTTCTCTCCAAAATGGCCCAAAGAGTCAAATAAATGGGAAAATTGGACAAAGTCCAATCCCTAAATCAAAGGCATATTGTCTGAGACTTGTCTCTGAGGTGTCAAAGTTGTTGAGTATATTTTTTTGGACATTCATGAGCATAGAGGAGCATCTCCAATGATCAAAGGAGGGGCTCTAAATCACTTCCAAAAAAACACGGGCGAATTCACTCATGGAGGGTGGTTTGGCCACTTAGATGAAGTGGTTAGAGAAGATAAAGGCTTCCCAAACCAAGTGGGATAAATCAATATAGTTGGAATCCTTTCATTCCAATACTCAGGCCCTCCTCCCACCATTTTCTCAACCCCCAAAACACCTCACACTTGTCAAATTCGCTCTCTTGGGATTTGAGCTTCTTTTTTGCTATAGAAGCAAGGTTCTCCTCCTTTGTTGATAAAGAATGCATTGAACCTATACCATTTGTACTTATATTTCTGATATTTTTTTAATAAATATTGAAGTATTTGGGGGCTATTATGTGATTGCATTGTGAGCTTGTGATTTGGTCGAAATCTGAGGTGAAATCTATGGAATTTCATGCTTTATTTCTTTCGAATGATGTGTTTAGATCCAGTTAAATTTAAATAAGTATTTTCTGCTGTCAAGTTACTTATGTTAATTTTATTATCATAATTTTTTAGGAGTATCAAACTTTATTTGGTTATACTTTTTCTCTCCTTCTTCTTTTTAATTAATGAAATGATTGGATTCACCTTGTTCTTTTGAGAAATTGCCTAGTTTTTGTAGATTTGTATTGGATTGAAGGGGCTTGGAGCTATGTTGCATCCAATTATATTTAAACATCCATTCTAATATTTCTAATACAATTTTTTTGCATATCTCTCTCTCCTTCGTTTCTTTCAAGCACGGGTTTTGGAATTTCAATGTTCTTGTCTCTAAAATTCAAGCTTTCTTGTTGGTTTCGGTTACTTGATGCTTAGTAAAATTGAATAAATAATTTTATATCTAAAATATGACTTTATTCAGCATATATATCAGATCTAGGTTCACTTTTAAAGCTTTATCTTAAACTTCATCCATTTCAATCTTTAAAAGTGCCATCTTTTACTAAAAAAACTACAATTTTATGAGCATTTTGTGTAGGGTATATTATGCATTTGATTTGATAAATTTTCAATATTCGAACACATTTAAATTTCATTTTTTTAACAGATTTTGAGAAAAGGAGGAGGACATACTGCTCAAATTTCAACTTTCGGCCATCCTAGACATCAAAAAACACCATCCTCCATCCCTTTTCTTCTTTCCTTTTTTCTTTTGACGACATTGTAAGCCTTTATAATAAAAGTGAGAATCATAATTAATTGTTTATCATATTTTAAATTATTTAGTAAAGTAATCAAGTGGGATACATAGTGCCTACACTCCATCTCCCTTGGGGGGATTCACAGTCTCTTTCATGGTTTGCATTTTACTAATCAACACTTGCACACAATCTTCCTTCTTGAAAGGATGCATAGATTAATTTTTTATTTTATTTTTATTTTATCTCATATTAAGTTTTAATTTCTTATCCAACTCATTGCCATGAAGTATGATCTTGCCACCAACTAAAGGCTTCGACGATTATTGGTGGATGATCAGAAAGTGACACATAGTTGTGGTTCTAATTTTTTGTTAGTATTTTTATTTTACAAACTTATTTGTTGTATCAAATTGGAATAATTTTTTTTTTTCAACTCGTGTATGTTGTTTCCCTCTGTAGGCTTTTCCTAGTCATTGGGAAATCAAAAGTGGTTTTCGACACTTTCTAATTTATTCACATTAATCTAATAATTCGTTAATTAAATCAAATCCCCCTAGAAAAATTACGAAAATACGTCGTACGATAGTTGAAAATCGTGGGAAAATTTCTCAAAGGAAGGGGGAATAAATGAGTTGTGACCTCAAGATAGAGTCAGTCTACATCCTTGTTGTTGTAGTGGTGGACACCTTCTCAAAGACTTCAATTCAGCCTACATTTTTGAGTGAGGAACCACTTTAGTCATCTTCCAGACACATTCTCAATACTTCCGGTATATCGAGAATTCCCTTCCCATAATTCAACTCATCTCTTAATAATTAAAACAAACTAAGAGACATTTGCAAAACATTTTGCTTCAACAACATTATTTCACTTTGACTCCATTTGCACTGATCTGATATGCAATTATTTTATTCTCTCTTTATGTGTTGATGTTATACTGGTGAATATTTACTTAAATTTGCAAACAATCTTGTATCAAAATTTACTTCAAAAAACTCCTAAAAAACCTACTTCCATCAATAACAATTAAAACTTAAAGATCCTTAGACAACTCTTTCTTAGGTACCACCTCCCTTGGCTTTGTTAGGAGTTTGTCCTAAATGAAGGATTCAAGATCAAGTCACAGTACTTGACTCGATACTTCCCCCCAAGGACATACCTAGCATATTGCATATTTATATTATGCTTAACCCCGAGGTGTGTGAAAGGAGGAAACACTGAGGATGTTCTGCGATGAGTCCTCACAGATGACAGGACTCACATTTTGTATGTGGTCAAGATCTTCTCTATAGAGAATACACTTGATTGGAAGAGTATTCCTACACATAAGTGTATATACCATAGTATAACACTCACTTGTGAGTGGTCCTAACCTTATTGGTATGGATGGCATATGATGAGTCCTCATGGATGATAGGGTATACACTAGGTGCAATCAAATTGTATATTTACTTGTAGATGATTCAACTCATCAATATCATGGATCATGTTGATGGAGGATTGCATCGTCCTTGGACTTATGTCCTAAAGTGATAGGGATTGATAATCTTGTAAACATATCATGTTTACTATAGGTAGCGTGGCGACAAAGGATCAATTAGATCGAAGTATGGCATAAACGGATTAAGTAGATCGAAGTGTCTCTACAAAGGATCAAGAAGGATCGAAGTGCTACTCCAAAGGATAAAGTAGATCGATGTATGGCAGAAAATGATCAAGTAGATCGAAGTGCGGTTACAAAGGATCAAGAAGGATAGAATTGCTACGGTGAAAGGATCTAAAGGATAGAAGTGCTTCTATAAAAGGATCAAATGGATCAAAGTTATGTTGCAAAGGATTAGAAGATCAAAGTGTTGTTGCAAAGGATCAGAATACCGAAGTGCTGCTCCAAAGGATCATAAGATCGAAGTGTTGTTGCAAAGGATTAGAAGATCAAAGTTCTGTTGCAAAGGATTGAAATGATCAAAGTGCTGCTGTAAAGGATCATAAGATCAAAGTGCTACTACAAAGGATCAGAAGATCAATGTGCTACTACAAAGGATCAAGAATATCAAACTGTTACTGCAAAGGATCAAAAGGATCGAAGTGTTTCTACAAATAATCAGAAGATTGAATTGCTAATAAAAAGGATCGAAAGGTTGAATAATTGCTGAGAAAGGATCAAGTGATTGTGTGATACAAAAGATGAAGACATTGAAGAGTAATTGTTTCAGTTACTAATGAATGTTGAAAACTTCACATGACATATAGATGTATAACCTCGATGATGTTGCAGATATTGTCTCGATGTTATCCTATAGTCTATGACGATGTTATTAGTAGAGTAACCTTCTTGTTAAGGGGGAATTTTGAATATTGTAACTTCAAAGGATATTCTAAATGTATTTTACTGATGTAACCCAAGGGAGATGTTATTATTCATGCGATGGGGTGTTATTGTAATTGGCCACCATAGATACATGAGGTAAACTCTCTATTGTAATTTGGGTCAATGGTACCCTAATGAATATAATATAATATTGTATTGAGTCTTCCTAAGTGAAGTAGGCCAACTTAGTTAAGTGGGGCCTCTTTGTTAGGTTAAAAAGAAAGTGATGAAAATAGTATAAATAGAAGAGATGTGTTCCTCATTTGAACACACACTCACTTGACATGTATATCACCTAGGATATATATATATATCTGCTAAAGGGATGCACACCTATCTAGGGTCTTTTATTGTACTTTTTATACGTCTTATACAAAGGAATTTTTGCTGGGTTTTCTTCCCAATGATGATTTCCAGGGATAAATATTTATGTTCTTTTGTGTGGTTGTACTTGTCTATCTTTCAATGATGCTTTTTCTTATGGTTATACTATTATGATATTAAATGTTATAAGATCTGATATAACCATTAAAAACTTAACACCAAGGTATTATAAGAATTAATGGATGGCATCGAAGATTAGATTTTCATTGAAGAAATAAAAATTCTACTGGATACCCCCAAGACTCCAAAGAGACAATTATATCTTCAAAAATACCTTTTGGCACTAGTTTAGATATATCAGCTAATTCTAATATTCTAGTGGTTGGTTGAAGATTTGGGAGATTCAAATATTTCATTGTTTCTAATGTCATCACATTGATAACTGCACCTTAGTGAATTAATGTTTTAGAAATTGAAAAATTGTTTATAGTTATTGTTACCATTGGAATCCCTAGATCAACATATTTTTCAATTGAAACAATGTTTAACATTAATCCTACTAAAATTCGAATCACATGACTTGTTGGTGGATATTTCTTTCTTTTCTCATTTTTATTTAGACATAAATATTTGATTTCATTTGCATAGATTGGAATATCTTTAATATCTTGCAATAAAGGAATTTTTACACAAGAGTTTTCAATTCATTAAAAACATCAAATTCAAGAAGAGATATTGGTAATTTTTCCCTAATCAACCTTTCTGGAAAAGGAGGTGTTTGGGTTATCATTGTCTTACTCTTCTGAATCTAGTTATCTATTTGCAAATCTTTTGTGTTACATTTTTCATGAATTTTCTCTTCTTCTACTTGTTCTTATATGATAATAGAATAATCCTTTTATAAAAAATTTCTAGAGATTAAGTGGATGTTTTGAATAGGAAGGATTTAGTAAGTACGAAATGATTTTCCTTCATCAATGTTATACATGGGTTTTCCCACTTTATTATTAGGATTTTCCACTAGCAGGGTTGGTAATTGAGTTGGTCTGGATGGAAGTTGGTTAGATGGTAACTGAATTTTTGGAGGTCAACTTAGTTGTAGTGTAGGTAATGTCTATTGAGAAAATGAATTTTGGGATTGATTTTCCAGAAATTGTTGATAAGAAAAAGATTGTTGAGGATATGGTTGTTGGTATGAATTTGGGTAGGGTTATTGGTATGGATGTTGGTATGATTGCTTCCCATAAGCATATCCTCACCAACCTCAAGAAGGTTGGTTTTTATTTTGCTGAGGAAGCCAAGTTCTCCAAGGAATAGGAGCAGTCCATGAATTTTGAATAGGATATTGATAATTTTGAGGAAATTGTTTGTAGGATTTTGAGACATACCTGAAAACGAGGTTGCCAAGGTCTTTTTGGTCATGTAAATAATAAAGAAATTTAATTCATTGACTCTATTCCATATGAGCTACCTGAAATTCCTTCAACATAGGAAAAGCATTAGTGATATGATTCTCTGTACAAAGTCCACAAATTTGAATACTATCTAGAGGACATTCTTTCAATGGATCCTTCTTCCTACATTTGGGATAGAAAATTGAGAATACCTGGTCTTGTTCTTCTTGTATTTTTCTAGTTTTTAATGCCTCAACTTGTGTCCCTATTGTACTTAAAATATTAGTTTTGATATCTTCTAATAAATTTCCAAGTTCAACTCTCGTTATACTTCCTATTGTTGATTTGGTAATTTTATAAATGACATCTCTTTTTCCAGTTCTTTCCCTACCCCTTGAGTATTTTTACATAGTTTTGAAATTTCATCAAATGGAAATTAACAAGTATTTCCTTTTCCCATTACATTAACAACATCAGTATATTCCTATCATATACATTTTAGGAAGATTGTTCGGATGATGTCAAAATTCAAGGAATCGTGTTTAGATTTTCGCAAGTTATATAGAAATATTTCAAGATATTGTCTTAAAATTTCATCCTCTTGTGGAGACATCCTAAAAATATCATCCTTTGAATATTGAATTTTACAATATGCTTGATACTTATTAAGAAATATTTTTCTCATGTCATTCAAATTGGTTATAGTACGTTCTCCTAGTCACATGAACCATTTTAATGTAGCTTCCTTAAGAATATCATTAAAGAGATGAAGCTTATGTGTGTCATTACTATATCCATAGGTATGACATAAAATTTCAAATTCAAACAAGAATGAATCCAGATATTTATATCCATACCATAATAGTTATTTAAAATAAATGGTGGGATATTTTTCATTTTTAACTATTCTCCTAAAATGGCACTAGTATCTGAGATTGGAAATAAGAAAGTAATTTCTTGTTCTTATTATGTTCTTCCAATTCTTTCATCTACTCTTCTCTTTGATTCATTTTCTCTTTCTCTTATTCTTATTTCCTCTTCCCTTTTTCTGTCATACTGTCTATGTTGTTCTATAGTTAGTCCTCTTCTTGGAATGTTGGAGTCTTCTTCTTCATCCATTTTAGATTGCAAAAAAAAATTAATGAAATTTTCTTGATCCTCAAAATCCTTTTCTAATTCTTCTCTTGATTTTCCACTATGTATAAAAGGTTCCTTTTACAATTGTTTAAGGATAGGTTATGCAGAAAATGTTTCTACTTGTATTTGTTTCCTTTTTAATTCATCATCCAACAAGGTTTTTCTATCAATGAGAGTTAACCATTGTCTTGAATGTTGTTTTTCTTCTAATTCTTCCAAAGTGACTTTTCCAACAGTTGGTGTAGTGAATTGTTTCTCTTATATGTAGATGCTCTCTCTCATAGTGATGGTTGATTAGTTTGNTCAAAAAAAAAAAAAAAATCTTACTTATGAACTTTTCTAAGTCTATTTCTAAATGTGCTTCCCTCGCAACGATGCGAAAAATGTTCACCTAATATACACATTTAAACTACGGAATATATTTTAATTGTCAATCTGGCATTTGTAAAACTTAGAAGAACATACAGAGTATATGGTTCTAGATCTAAACTTAATTTACCAGAAATAACTCTAAGATGGATTGAACACTGTAAGATTTAAGAAGTACTAAACTCCCTTATAGGAGGTAATTTCAGGATATTCCTTAACATCCATCAGTATTCCATTCATTAATCAATTCTGATGTATTCATAAGCATATATAACTATAACATTTTGTTGTTGAAGACAAAATTATACATTGAATTCTTTTACAAGAAACAAACTCACAACATATACCAATGTTACAACATCTAATTGTGCATCCTGAAGATCATTAAACTAGTAAATGTTTGAATCCAAAATCGAATTTAAAAAATAATATAATCAACACGAATTCAATAGAAAGCTAGAGGAATTAAAGATACAATTCATACAAAAAAAACCATGGAACAAGAAGGAATGCGTAGGCTTGGCAAAGGGGGCCCTCCAATGCTTCACTTGCAAACTTGAACACAATATAATATTATATACTCTCTTAAAATTACAATTCAAAGGTCTAAAAATTATAATAAATATGAAAGTACAAATTGCCAATGATGAAGTTATCAAAATATGTATGCCTTGAGGTATTTATACAAAATGTTTACAACCATAACTTCTAAAGTGATATTGACCTGAGAATGAGATCCTATATTTTCTCTTATAAGGTCAAAATCATCCTTTAGATCCACAAAAATGGACCAGTTCCCACAAAATTTCAAAACTACGAGATTTTATGCTAGAAAACATGGTTTTTCCTGTCCAAATGGTGTGGTTTGACAAGAATTAACCAAACACCTATTGTGCTAATTTCGTGAAGTCGATAGATATTCATCCATCCTTGGAAAACAAATATTCTACCACATGTCTGATATCACTCCCATGTATCACGCAAGTATGTAAGGCTACGAGCGATTAGGGGAAGTAGTAAAATCCTGTAATTTTTGTTAAAATTTAATTTTAATGCTTTAAAAATTACAAAAAATCAATTCATGAAAAGAAGTGTCAATTATACCTCATATCTCAGGTTTGAAGGAAGTATGGATAAAATATGAATGATATCGATGGTGTTTGAAGGTAAAACATGGATTTTTTTATAAAAATTAGACATAAAAAATGGTGACCAATTTTAGTGGTGAATGGGACAATTCTGAATCAATAGATTGGGTTGATAGTTGTGATCGTGTATCACTCCCCATTGGTCAATACATAACTATAGAATTATCCTACTTGGAGGAGTACCACTCAAGTATTTCACAAGACTATAACAACATATGGGATCTCGTATAACTAGGTTCGATTAATATCTTAATAATGTTTAAATGTTTGACAACTAGTTTTGTTTATTTTGACCACTCCTACATTGGCACTTTATTTTATTTAGGGACCATATATGCAGTGGTACCTTGAGAGACAATGAATGGGAACTGAATATTGGCTAGAACTTCACTTGGACAAGTAAAATACCCCCAATGTATCTTTAAGGATCATCGAGGGAAATTATTTTCTTATTGGTTTGATCGTTATTAAAGGATAATATTTGGCATAGTTTTCCCACACACCAAAATTTTATTTTTTTATTTGTATATTATAGACTAGGTCCAATTGTATACTATTAAACAATCATATTTATTGGCACAAACCTCAAGCTATAAAAAAATTCCAAGGAACAACTCATTAAAGGCATGATACTTCTCAGCTTACTCCAAGCATGAGTGGTTAAACGATATTGTTAGTATTAGAGGTGATACTAGTGTTCTATTCAAATGAAAATAGGTAGGTAGGAAGGTATGTGGTTTACATGTATGTTATTATTTTTTTTCATGGTATCACTTATTATTGACATTGATATTTATTATTTTATCCAAACATTGACATATCAATAGATTTATTAATTGCATAGAATTATACAACTTTGAAAATTGCAAAAGATTTGTCATGTATTTTTTGTCTCTATTTTTTTCTCCCAAATCAATACATCGTAAGATATCCATCCTCATGCATATTTTCATGGTCATTTTCACCATCTCCATCCCTATTCTCATTATCACTATCACATGCCCATTATGACCATCACCATAGAGCTTCATCTACACCATGCCTATTTCCACCATGAACATCATGGTCATCCTCCTCGTGCTCATGTTGTCACTATCACCATTCCCTTTTTCATAATTTTTACCATTCAAGTAAATCATAATATTCTCATCCATTTTCCACACAGATGTAACCCTAGATATGTAGCTAAGAAATGTAGAAACCAAATTACAAACATAGAAATATAATCTAGACTACAAACATAAATCTAACCCTAGTAACCTAATCTATAAACCTATAAATGTAATATATCCTTAGAAACACCAATAACCATTTGAATCCAAACCATCATGCAAAAATATGCACAAGAGTAAAAAAAACCCTCATGTTGCAACTATATGTGTATGCCAACAAAA
Source organism: Pseudotsuga menziesii (assembly GCA_001517045.1). Lineage (NCBI taxonomy): Eukaryota > Viridiplantae > Streptophyta > Pinopsida > Pinales > Pinaceae > Pseudotsuga > Pseudotsuga menziesii. Next base: position 149,712 of record LPNX010769134.1, read on the forward strand.
ATTCATTGTACATATATATTCATGCTCCCACACTTGTATCTAAACCATTGTACTGCTAAATTTTCATATGCTTAACTAAGACATCAGTATTTCATTTCACTTTCATAAAAAAAGCATATAAGTAGGATCATTGAAAGATAGACAAGCACAACCATACAAAAGGAAGACAAAGATTTATCCTGGGAAAACTGTAAAGGGAAAAACCCAGCAAAAGCTTCCTCAATATAGGTGTCCCAAAAAGATAAAAGATAAAACTAGCAAGGAGATCAAAGCATGATCCTCCTCATTCTCCAGCTACTTCTCTTCTCCACTAATGCGCTACACAAGTGAGTTTGTGCTCAAATGAGGAGAGCTACACCTCTATTTATATTCATCCGTTCAATTCAATTAACTCATCTGACATGTCGGCTCGAGTTAATCATGTAGGCTCAAGTTACACATGTAGGCTCAAGTAACCACACAGGGCTGCTAATGACCCACCTTTACAATTAGAGAGGACAACCTCATGACTCTTATTAGTTTTTCCAATTAGAAGCATTGGGGTACAAGATAATACAAGTGGTTCTCCTGATAGGACCATCGGGGAACACAAAAGATACATATAGAATATTCTTTGAAGTTACAATATTTCAACACTCCCCCTTAACGAGAAGGGTATTCTACAACAACATCAA
>LPNX010769134.1:150414-187027 GCA_001517045.1 Pseudotsuga menziesii
ACGCATCATCAGGGTAACACATCTATAAATCATTGGAATCTTTTCAACATTATGTAGTCTTCATATTCAATCTTCAGTCGTCATCATCATTAAGACTTTGACTGCTTCGATCAGCAATATCTTCAGCACTTTGACCTTTCAATCAGCAACATCATCTTCAGCACTTTGACCTTTCGATCAGCAACATCATCTTCAGCACTTTGACCTTTTGACCAACATCATCTTCAGCACTTTGACCTTTCGATCAACAACATCATCTTCAACACTTTGTCCTTTCGATCAACAACATCATCTTTAGCACTTTGACCTTTCGATCAGCAACATCATCTTTAGCACTTTGACCTTTCAATCAGCAACATCATCTTCAGCACTTTGAACTTTCAATCAGCAACAACATCATCATCATACTCTGATCTTTTGATCAGGAACATCATCATCATCATACTTTGATCTTTCAATCAAAAAAATCATCATGAAAACATCATCATCATCAAAACATCATTATTATCAAAACATCAACATCATAATCATCAAATCATCAACACGATCCTTCCTTTTGGAATTACGGGATCAACATGTCTGTGGTACTCGGACGATCCTTCCTATCGAAATTACATGATTTAGGTATTTATGGAGTTACTAACGATCCTTCCTTTCGGAATTACAGAATCAACACATCTATGGAACTCATACAATCCTTCCTATTGGAATTACGGGATCAAGTCAATGATCCTTCCTTTCGGAATTACAGGATTTAGGTCTTTATAGAGTTACTAATGATCCTTCCTTTCGGAATTACGGGATCAACACAGTTGTGGAACTCAAAAAATCCTTCTTGTTGGAACTACGAGATCAATTCTTTACAAAGATACCAATGATCCTTCCTTTTGGAATTACGGGATTTAGGTCTTTACGGAGTTACTAATGATCCTTCCTTTCAGAATTACGGGATCAACACATTTGTGGAACTCAGACAATCCTTCCTATTAGAATTATGGGATCAAGTCAATGATCCTACCTTTCAGAATTACAGGATTTAGGTCTTTATGGAGTTACTAAAGATCCTTCCTTTCGGAATTATAGGATCAACACAGTTGTGGAACTTAGACAATCCTTCCTGTTGGAATTATGGGATCAAGTCTTTATAGAGCTACCAATGATCCTTCCTTTTGGAATTACAAGATTTAGGTCTTTACGGAGTTACTAATGATCCTTCCTTTAGGAATTATGAGATCAACGCATCTGTGGAACTTAGAAAATCCTTCCTATTGGAATTACGAGATCAAGTCAATGATCCTTCCTTTCGGAATTACAGGATTTAGGTCTTTATGGAGTTACTAAATATCCTTCCTTTCAGAATTACGGGATCAACACAGTTGTGGAACTTAGACAATCCTTCCTCTAGGAATTATGGGATCAACACACGTTCTTGAGTACCGAAGTCACTGTATCCATTATAAACTGAAGTTCAAGGATGATACAATCCTACCACCTTCTCGATGAGCGAATTTCATTGGATCCATTCTTAACTGAATCCCAAGGATGATACAATCCTACCACCTTCTCAATGACCAAAGTTCATCGGATCTGTTCTGAACCGAAGTCCAAGGATGATACAATCCTGCCACCTTCTCGATGACTGAAGTTCAAGGATGATACAATCCTACCACATTTTAGATGACCGAAGTTCACCGGATCTGTTTTGAACCAAAGTTTAAGGATGATACAATCCTGCCACATTCTCGATGACCGAAGTTCACCGGATCACTTCTGGAAATTTGTCCCAGGATGATACAATCCCTCTTCATTCTCGAATACTGAGGCCTCCAGATCAGTTTAGGGAAAGTGCCCAGGGATGATACAATCCCACTACAACATCACTACTCCCTCTTTCGGGGAAGGTCTTTTTGAACCACACCAAGCTTGTATCGAAATTGTTCAAACTTTACCCAAGACAGAGGCTTTGCCAGCATATCATTGTCTAAACCATCTTCATCTACATCTTCAGTATGTGAATACTAAACTATCACCATCTGTATCTCCAGTATGTGAGTACTGAAAGCATCATCAAGTCACCATCATCTGCATCTACAGTATGTAAATACTGAAACATCATCTATATCTTCAGTATGGGAATACACAAATCATCATCATCTATATATTTAGTATAGAAATACTAAATCACCATCATGTATATCTACAGTATGTAAATATTGAAACATCATCATCTGCTTCTTTATCTTGAATGTATAAATACGATATTTCTATGTGTTACGAAGAAACACAAGGTTCTCTGTTATCACAACTCTTGTTATCACATAGAATCAATGTAGTATCCAAATTCAGTTCAAAGAGACCTGATATCAGCTTCTGAATCCATATGGCTTTACAACTTAGCAGAGAAATCTACTATGTATTCTGCTTTTGTTGTTCTAAGAGAAATACTAGACGACTATTTCCTACTAAACCATGAACTCATAGCAGACCCCAACCAAAAATATCTACCTAATGTGCTTTTCCTGTCTATGATACTTCCAACCCAATCTACATCTATAGTCATGGCTACCATCATAGTATAGACCAAGGTCTATAGTCCCTTTCAGATATCTCATCACATGTTTTATAGCTACTAGATGAACCCGTCTTGGTTGAACAAGATATTGACTTAAGATGTTCACAGCAAAACAAATGTCTGGTCTGGTATTTGTTAAGTGCATCAATGACCCAATGATCTGTCTGTAATGAGTCGCATCCACTAACTCTGATGAGTCACCAACTAACAGATTCATTTTGGAGTTCATGGGTGTGGCCATGGCTTTGCATTCCAACATATTGAATCTCTTCAATATCTCTACCGCATACTTTCCTTGGTTGAGAAATATTTCTTCTGAACTTTGCCATACTTCCAAAGCTAGGAAATAATGCATTAACCCAAGGTATTTCATCTCAAATTCTTCTTCTACTTTCTTCTTGCTTTCCATGATCTTTTTCTCATTCCCTGTCAAGAATAAGTCATCCACATATAATAAAAGGATGACAGGTTCATCTTCTTCAACCTTGAGATAAAAGTGAGGATCAGATTTACTCTCGGTAAAGCCCATAATTGACAGGAAATTGTCTATCCTTCCATACCAAGTTCTGGGAGCTTGCTTCATGCCATAGAGGGCCTTCTTCAACTTGCATATATGAGTCCATCTGTCTTCAACTTCAAATAGTTGTGAATATTTGATGTAAAACTCTTCCCCAATCATACCATTAAGGAAGGCTTGTCTTTACTTCATCATGGAAGCAACTACCATCATAGTTCTGAAGAAAGTGTACCTTGCTTTCTGGAGTAAGTGTCTCTTCAGAATTAATTCCCTCTTTCTTATGGAAACCTCTAGCCAGAAGTATTTCCTTACTTCTATCAACAACATATTTTATCTTGCAAATCCATTTGTAAGATACCACATTCTTGCTTTCTAGTTTGAGTACTATATCCCAAACATCATTCTAGTATTCTTTCATCATAACATCTTCCATGAGTTCATCTTGTTGGGTTATCAACATATCCTAGTCTTCTGCATTCAACCTTGAAGGTTGGAACCCACTTTAATCTTGGTAAAGTCTTGATCCACCAGGAAACTATCCATCATGTTGTACCATGTCAAACTTAGATATCTTCTATAGTCACTCCCCCTGAAGTGGAGTATCATCTTCCCTCTTCATTATGTACATATGGCTCTATGCTTGATATATACTTGTCAATAGAGTATGTCATGTCATGAACCTTGCTTTGTACACTTTTTCTTGTAGATCCATATGGAAGATACTAAGTAATTCTCTTTATGTATCGAAATCATATCGTATACATCATTCCCCATGATCAACTGTTATTATTTGATCATATCTTCTTTCATAGCATTCTTTTCTTCATCTTGAGTTATCTTTTGTACCCATGGTTGTATTCATCCTTTGGGGTGGATCTACCTCCCTCTAAAGCTCTTTCTTCCGTCATGGTGTCTCTGAACCAGGGAGCTTTAGATTCATTTTTATTGGAGTGAATTTTGAATTGTCATCACTTGTTCTTCGGAACATGTCTCATTTTTTTTTCTTGTAGGAGGTTGTTCAGGGCCTTTCCTACAATTCAAATGTACCAATTGCATGGTTAGAACTATTTCATAAAACATATGCATAACGACAAATTATTATGCATCATGCAACTATTTAGAAAATACAACATTCATCCATATCTCACTGAAACTTTCTAGATGCCTTCCATCTCTACCATGACATCATTGAGATTGTGCACTAATCCAATATGTTAGCAAAGAGGTTTCATTCTAGATAAGTAGCAATGGAGAGATGTATAGCACCATGATATACTTACCGATCAAATTCATATTAGTAGTATACAGTCATTAATGCAAAAAATCTATCATGTATAACACATCAACTGAATATAATCAAATGCATAACAAAACAATATGATTAAATGACAATTGAATACTTATCTTTTGTTTGTTTCGTGGGTAGAATCCTTCTTAATCATTCTCCTTCATCATCTTCTTCATTCATGAAATCATCATTTATTATCCAAATGATAAGATGGATAAGAGGTTCATCAAGAATTGAGTTCTTCATATTCCTCATTGGTTGAGGGATCTTCATTGAATGGTGAGAGCTTGATCTTCAATTTGCTCCCATCTTGCTTCTTCTCTTATTATGAGACAAGCTTCTTCTTCTTCCCAGAGTCAATTGAAAGTAATCACTTCCTTTTGGCACAAATTCCCTACATGAATGAATCCCGTGATAATGGGAGGCCATTCAAGGTGGATATCACCACTTCTGCATTCTCTGCTTCTTCTTCTACCGCTTCAATATGTTATGCATTCTGGATCTTCACATTCTTCAACTGTTTTCTCAAATCCATCTTCTGAATTATGTTCTTATCTTCAAATAGCTTGATCAAGGAATCAAACATCTTTAGTGTCTTTAGGGAAGACACTTGTGGTACAAGTTGATTCGTGATTGAATCAACAATGATCTTCTTGGCCTTGATCAAGTTCTTCTTGTGTAAGGATTTGAGGCTCATCTCCCTCTAGAATTGGAACCTCTCTACTCATGTAGGTGTCCAATTTATTTTATTCAGATAGATCAAATACTTCCACGCTTGGAAGTTTTCAAATTCACCAAGCTTATCATCAAGCTGATGTGATAGATCACTTTGAAATAAGAACCTCAAATGCAATTAGCAAAAGATTAGATCTTAACGATTGGAGGTGTCTGTCCTACTTTCGGAGCTAGCTGATCTAGGGTTTGTCAAAGAAACCCTAATTTTCAAAACTTGGAATATTTTAGATATGATTGGATCAAAATATATATCTCTTCAAATGGAGATTTCCAATGTACTCCTTTTCTGAAAACAGTGGAGGGAAGCTCCTGGAACATGAAGCCCTACTTTTCCAATTTCTTCTACAGAAATGCTTGTTACTGTTTCTGTGATATCTCCAAATTACCACTCCTATGTGTCTGAAATTACACAATGAGGTAACCTCACATGTACCTAATCCAATACCATAGGTTTCATCAGAATTGGTTTCACCAATTTGGATTTATGATCATTTTCCCAAGGCGACCTGTTATAGGACTGTTCAGAATAGTGAATTTGTACGGCATGCCACGTGTCACTGGTTCATCTTCAGGTTCTGAAATTTGGAACAAAGAAATTAAAGGCTGTGCTGTTTCTATAAAATATTTAGGAATTCCATTTTGACCTCCGTATCCCAAGCTACAACAGTTCTCCCCAGGTGTCCTGTTTATGGATGAATTCTGGAAGACACTGGAACCCTAACTTGGAGGAATCATATCTCCAATAATATAATGAATCAGAGGTAGAATGTTGGACACAGTATACATAAGGATTTTACATTCATCCTTTGCAATTTTCTGCTCCTGAACCTTCACCAATATCGGAATATAGCGAAAGTACCAAAACTTAGCAGTTTTAGTATTTAGGGTTTTTCTAGCTCGGGGTCAAACTAGGGTTTGACTTTCCCGGAGTTTCACCCAACCAAAAATATTGATCCAGGACTCTAAAATTCTATTTTTTTTAGGATATAAATCCTTTTTTGGGCTCACTCAAAAATTCCTCTTCTACAAGAAGCCCTAATTTCCCCCACCGAAAACTGAAAATGCTCGGAATCGAATTCTAATTCGATAGAAAGATGTGCCCTTCAATGGAGAGTCGGCCTAGCCTTCTTTTGCTGATCGATTGTGGAGAGAGAATAAAAAAGTAAGAATACCTAGCTTCTCTAGCTGCACAATTTATTCTTTCAAGGTGGCTCTGATACCATGTTAAATTTTCATATGCTTAACTAAGACATCAGTATTTCATTTCACTTTCATAACAAAAGCATATAAGTAGGATCACTGAAAGATAGACAAGCACAACCATACAAAAGGAACACAAAGATTTATCCTGGGAAAACCCTAAAGGGAAAAACCCAGCAAAATATTCCTCAATATAGATGTCCCATAAAGATAAAAGATAAAACCATCAAGGAGATCAAAGCTTGATCCTCCTCATTCGCCAGCTACTTCTCTTCTCCACTAATGCGCTACACAAGTGAGAGTGTGTGCTCAAATGAGGAGAGCTACACCTCTATTTATATTCATCTGTTCACTTCAATTAACTCATCCGACATGTAGGCTCAAGTAACCACATTGGGGTGCTAATGACCCACCTTTACAATTAGAGGGGACAACCTCATGACTCTTCTTAGTTCTTCTGATTAGAAGCATCGGGGTACAAGATAATACAAGTGGTTCTCCCAATAGGACCATCGGGGACCACAAAAGATACACATAGAATATTCTTTGAAGTTATAATATTTCAACATGTACTAAAAATATGCAAACCTTGAATATCCTTGCCTCTACCTTGAATATCGATGTTGGTCCTCCAAGTACATTAGTCAACACTCAAATTTTTGATGAAACTTCCTAATGCAATTTTTAAAATAAGGTATACAAATAATCCCATGCTTAACAAACCTATCCAATCCTATCCTACAAATTCTATCCTGGAAACCTTAGTTTGTATCATAAATCCTAGTCTAATTATATACCCTAGAAACCTTAGTTTGTATCTTACATCCTAGTTTGTGTTAAAAATCTTGGAAACCCTATTTTTTAGCCACCAACTATCATTAACCAATCACAAATATAATTTATTCAATGTCACCATTGACCAATATCTAGTATAAAACATTCACACCTTTACAACCTTTCCCTAGGTCCAATTTGGCACGTGTCGCTAAATGGCTATAGGAGATACTTGCTGACAAACATTAAAAAAAACCACAGATCAGATCATGAAATGGATGATATTATATTTAATTCATGGCATCATGCTACAAGTAAGGGTGACTGACTCTTGTGACTTGCATTGTGGGAGGTGCATTTGGTTTGGCTGGATAGGACACTAGGATTTTCTCATTGGAACATATAGAAATTATTGCATTGGGGGATGAAAATACAAAATAAGTAGAATAATTGGGTTCTTTAATATCCCACATATGTGTTTGTCCCTTTTGGACATGGTCACATTTAGAGAACTCAATTTTTATTCCCGGTTCAAATTCTATGCCCCGGGATCGAACTCACCATGTGTCCCTCAAAGGATTTACGACATGAGTTGTAATGGGACATATAATTATGATCATGGATTGGATAGAAGAACAATTGACTGTATTAGATTCATGACATTGGGATAGTTTCATGGGTCCATGTCCTTTGTGGCTGCATGGCCCATAAATTTCCATGTTAGACGATTTTAGTAGCTAGGGTTTTGGTTAGTGATATGTAATGTAATTTTTTCACTAAGCGGTCAAATTAAAAAATACATTAACTTGGATCTTTTGGGTGTTGTGAAAATTTGGGACCTACCCAATCACACTTGTAGGAGCTAACGAATGTCAGTTTCAATGACCACTTCAAATTCTATGGTCCAATCTCATATTCATAATGTGTCCTAGAAAGGATTTATGGTGAAACTTGTAACACACCATATAATGATGGCTGTGGATCAGAGAAATGAAATGTCATATTTGTTTGATTCAAGATGTCATTATAGGTCTAGGGGTTCTGCTCTATTTTGGGTCCATGGATGAGATATCATATTGTTATGGAAAAAACTTTCTATGGCTTGGGGTGTACCACAATAGATAGAGAAACCGCCGAAATCAATCCCTTCCCAATATGCAAGAGAAATACAACATCTAACACTAAAGGATCTCAAAACATACCTTATTCTGGATGGTTGTAGTAGATTCTCATTGAGCTTTTTCCAACCCCGCTTTCTTTAGCAATTTACTTTCAACAACAGTAAACAAGGAAAGCATGCTATATGATATAGTTTTATGCCTACTCTAGAATATATAATCAATGATACATAAGCAATTAAACACATCCATGGATTCAATATCCATTTAAATACACATCATTGGACAGGAAAAGATATTTCTATTAAATAAATCAGAGATTACATAAGTGACAACCTCTATCAGCATGTTTGCGAACTGGAGAAACTGATTCCTCCACTTGGGCCTCCACCACCTCAATCCTACATCTCTTGATTGCAAGCTCACAAGCAAAGGAAAGATTGAGAAGAACACAAAGTGCTCCAAGCGACAAATGGATGTAGACTCAAGTATAAGAAATCTATGACAACAATGGACTATAGTTTTCTTGCTCTTCAATTCCTCCTCTTCAATGTCTCCAAAGGGTTCCTTATATAGTGCTTCAATGGGGTAATGGAAGGTAAAATCCAAGCGATCTCAAGGCATATGGAAGGCCAAGAGACAAGTGACTTAGATCCACATCAAGGAAAACTCCAAAAATATTTGGCCTTTTGCACACATCCCGATGTACATGGGTTTAAGGGTAATATCCATGTATATACACGAGAAAGGGACTAAAAGTCATGTACAACAAATAATGAATGCTTTTAGGGATGATCTTGGAAACATAGAAGTTACAAAAATAGTCTAGGGGGTCCAAATAGTATACAAACAGACAAGGAAGGCCATAAAAGTGTGATCAACCATGTGTGATCAATTTATCCCAGAAGTGGAGTGATGAAGAACTAGGTGGAAGAACCAGCCATCCAATAGTATAATACAATAATCAATCTCTGCACATTACTACAAATACATATAATAGTCTTGGATACATAAGAGCATAATGGCCATGAATAGACATGATATACAAACTGTGACATGTGTGTTCATCACCACGAACAATACATAATAGATCAAAATTTCCATGATGAAGATATACAATGGACTAGGATCTCCATGAAAACTGAAGATATACAATGGATTAATATCTCCATAATGGCTAAAGATATCTGACATACACTAGAATCAAGTCATGAGAGCTGAAATATCATGAACACTGGCACGATCAAGGAGGTATCATATAAGAAATTCGACCAATCTGGAAAATATTCTACACAAACAACTACGAGTACATGTCCTACTATGTGAATAGAGTTGTTGAGGTTGAACATAGTATTCCATCATTTGATTACCAATCATTGATGTATACCATTAATAGATGCGAGATCAGCCACAGATAATGAAAATGGGAATCAAGGTACCAGAGTGCAATCTAACAAGTGAAAATAAATATGTTGAGATCAAACACTTGGAAGAATCCATCGATCAGGGGACATTGATGTATTCCCAAAACTGTCGATGGTGAGAGAACCTAGTAGTGATGGCTGTAAGTCTCAAGGCACTAAAATGACTCTAGAATCCTATCCAAAATCCCACTGGAAGGAGGGCATTAAGGCATCCCCCATAAACCAACACAAGGTACTCAAAAATACTGTATAATGTGGAAGGACTCAAACAAGATGTGCACAAACTAGTAATACTACCTGGAATGGCCAACATTCAAAGTGACGACAACTGAGGAATGGTTGACTCAAGATTCAACTTCCTTCGAATAAAAGCATAAAGGAAAATGGTGACTAAATGGAGGCAGCATAGACTTGATATAAAAAACTAAGACATCTTTGTGACACATGAGACATCAGTAGAGGCTCCATAGGTATTGGAATCTTAACCATTCAATGGAGATAAACCTAGAGATATGAGTACAACTCCTAAATTAAAACTACTAACCCAACCAATGGATGTGATATATAGTGCTCTGTTCGACGGTGACATGAATCAACTACTTCCAAAGATAACATCTTTTCCTGTCCGACTTTTTGGTTTTTTTTATTTTTTTTGAATTTTTCATATATTTTGAAAATCTTGAAAAAGAATACAAGTGCTTTATAGTTACAAATCTAGGAGGAGATGAGTTTCAAAGGGAAAAGAAACTAGTTCCAAGCAGTGGAGCATACATATGCTCAATTCAAGGAAACATCTGCAGGATAACGACACTTGGGGGAATGTCCCCTTCTGGTAAAAAATGGGGAATCAAGCTGCAAAAGATATATAAAAAGGCTCTGCTTGGATAAGCATGAGACAAGCTCGGGCTATGTGGCTGATAATAAAAGTCAGGGAAGCTGGCATAAGGTTCAATAATGCAAGCAAAATGCATGATAATGTAATTACAACTTGACATATACAAGGGAGTCCCAAGGAAAAGGCCATCTTAAAGGTCAAGAGGAGTATGAATATCTTGCTCAAAGTCATGACGGTACTATAGAAAGGACTCCCACACCGTATAGGAGAAATGTCAGCATGGGCACCAAATGCACTACAAGATCTAACTAGGGTACTTATGTATGGTAAATCTCTACCATTCACAACATGTCACTTCTAAAAGAAGAAAAAAGGTTCTATGACAAGATGCAATGGGTTCATGTACCTAAGGTTAAAATGAAATGGTCATAAGGTTATGCAAAATGCAAACAGGTGTGAAACCTAACCTATATGCCAGTTTGGACATAATACATGTAGTAGGCACTAATAGATCAAAGCCACAATCAAACCGCACTCAAAATCAACTCCTACAACATCAAATTAGTTCAAACGGTCCAAAATGGTCAAAAACTATAGAAAGTGGGTAAAAATTTAAAAAAATTTCTATAAATAGTAAAAAATTTAAAAATTTTCATATCATTTGAAATTTTTACCCAACATAGTGTATTTGAGCTCAAAACTTCAGAAGTGAATTTCGGGAGCATCGTCCAATGGAATCTCTCCTCGTTTGATCCAGGTAGATTCTCATGCCCTCCTCTTCCATTTTCATGCAAATTTTTTGAATTTTCATGGTGCATTTTATTTTTTAATCCATCGATACTTGTGCATTTTGGCCCATGTGGAATCAGGCTTTTTTTCCACGTATAGGGCTCGCCATATGCGAAAAAAACACCAAAAACTGCGTATATACATGGTTGTTTTGAGAAAAGTCACGTATAGGGCCGCAAAAAAGGTTTTCAAAGGAAAAAATTGATCAAAACTTTGGTTTTTTGTGCAATATGGTGCTAGAGTGGAGGGAAAGAGAGCATCGTGATGTGGAGGAAGCTATGCAAGGTGATCTAATGGCCTAACAAGCATTACGAGCATGTGGATTATATAAGTTTTGGTGTCTTGGAAGCTTGAGGGAAAAAATAAGACTACTCCAGCTACTAGTGGACTATTGGGATCCAGAATCTGAGACATTTCAGATAGTTGGGATGTCTCTTAGCATTGAGGTTGAGGACATATATTTTATCACTAGTTTTTTCTGATGAGGAGATATGGTGAACCTTTGATCTCGTGGGCTAGGAGGTGGGTTGAACATCGATGAGTACATCGTTGTGTACTTGTTTCCGGAGACGAAAAGGTTTGGGAGTCAAATCCCAACGAACTCTATCCAGATTTTGGGGTTGAAGGCAATACTTTTGGCACTAGGCAAGATTGCAGGGTTGGATTCACTCCACCATGCCTCATGGCCAATGATGTTCTATGTAGTAGAATGTATGTGATCTATAGTGTATGACTGGAGTATGATTCTATTGAGAAACATGAAATAGTGGCTTAGTGACTGCAAGATGGGAAGGGTGTGGAACTTTGGGTTCGACAGTATACTGAGAACATTTTTCTTTGAGCGGGTGCAAGGGCTAAGCCCTAGGGTGGACATTGCTCCACATGGATTTCAGGATCCATCCTAGCTATTTTGGGTGAATTTCATGCATAGAATTGGTGGAGATAGGGTGGCTAACCCCTACCCAACAGACTTCTTTCCATGGTGGCAGAGATAGATCATCACCACAGACGACTCCCCCTATGAAGGGATAGACTTCCGTAGAGATCTAGATATGCTTCTACCACCAAGAGCAGCTTATGGTGACATAGGTGAAGAATCTCAAACCTACTTTTTATGTTTTGAATTATTTAATTTTTTGTGTTTTTTTATATATTGACTCAAAAGACATATTTTTCATGTGACGACGCATAGTGACAATCTGTCATGGATATGTAGATGTAGGACCATGGTGGCCAGAAGGCTTCCCTTGTCATCGACAGAGGGGAGGAGGAGATGATATCATGGGTGCAGATGTAGAGCAGACGCTCCAAAGCATCCACATGAACTTTGTTTGCTTCACACAGAGCGTACCCATGGTGCAAGTCGACGACTTGCCTGAGGCCATGCAGCATCAGGTGCTTGGTGTACCACAAGCATGGGTTCAAATATTTTGATGGCTAGCTAGAGCTATAGTGCTATATCATGATCAGACCCCCCCCTCCTCCTCAATCTTAGAGACCTGAGTGTATTCATTTTTGTATGATCGTGTATTATATTTCGGTGGTTCAAAAGCCCCAATTTTTTCTATGAAACTTATGTATTATGACGTAACTTTTTGGATATTAATGAAAAACTCTTATGATGATAAATTTTATTTATATTTACATGTGTGTAAAATGTATGTTTTTGATATTCTTATGGTCTATGAAACAAATTCCAATCTAACACATAGTTAGCATATGAGACAACAACTTGATTAAAAATTCTTGGAACATGAATGTATGTTATATTCTCAAATTTCCATTCTAATAATATAACACGTAAGAATATTTCTAATAATGTCATATCCCTAATACGATAAAAGCCGTTAAGCTGTGAAACCAGTAACTGCGAATCAAGACATACCTCGAGAGAATGAACACCATGTGAAATGGCATCACGCAATAACTCAATGACAACACTATATTCAACAAGATTGTTTGAAGAGGGCTGTAAACATATGCCTCCTAAAGACAATACTTGACCCAAAGGAGTATAAATCACCCCAATAGCTGAAGCTGAATTTTGAGTGTGGCGGCTAGAACAATGAGCGAATCCTATGTAAATGGAAGACCATGTAAGGACCATGCCACATGGGGTTAAATTTCCCTGCCCCCAAAAGTTCCTTAGCTTGATCCCACAAAAGGACCAAGTCACCTTCATTAAACCACCTTGGATGGACAGATTTATCATACCAAACCTTCATGCAATGCTTCTTAACCTCTAGAGCCACTAAGGAATCTTAGCGCTTCTCATCAAGCTATTCTAAGCGGACCAATTGCTCTTCCAATGCAGAAGTGTCGGGTAAAAGATTTACAGCTAGCTTCAAAGAAGGGATTTAACATTCAACCAGTAAAAATGACTCCACCCCATGTACAAGATGTTATGGAGAGAAACCAGTGGCAGTCTTAATCGCGGTTCTATAGGCCCACAAAGCAAGATACTACATAATATGCCAATTGGTCTTGTTTTGTGTGATGTTTAATTCGAGAATAGACTTAAATCATTTGTTCACTGCTTCAACTTGTCCATTCACCTAAGGGTAATAAGAATATGGATGCTCTTACTTATACGCTAACTTGGAAGCCAAATTTTCCATCATTTTATTCTGAAAGTGCCTACCATGGTCAGTGACAAGCTCTTTTGGAATGCCAAACTGGGCGATAATTTGGTTGAGAATGAAATGTGTTGCTATCTCACCGTCAAATTTAATTGTGGGAATAGCCTCTACCCATTTCGTGAAGTAATCGACAACCACAATAATGTGATGATCCCCCCCAGACGAAGCTGGGTTGCAATCTAGAAAATCAAGCCCCCATTTAGTGAAGGGACTGACGGTGACGATAGGATATAATAGGGCTAGATGTGAGTGCATGTTGCATGCAAACACCTGGAAAGGGTGGCACTTCCTAACTACATTAATGCAATATTTGAATATGGACGGGAAAAAATATCCTTCTCACACAATTTTTTGGGCTGTAGGAAGCCGAGATAAATGACCACCACATGCCCCTCCATGGCAATAATTCAGCACAACCTTATCCTCGTCATATGTTAAACAATGATGCAAAATGGAATCTACCCCACAGTGGTATAAATTGTTATCCACTATAAGGTACTTCTTAGCTACCTAACGTAATCGTCTTTGCTCATCCTGTGAAAGGTGAGTAGGGACCTTCAATGTTTGCAAATATACAATGATATCCCCGTGCTAAGGGTCCAAAGTTGAGATAAATAAAATATGCTCATCGACAAATGTATCCTCAAAAAATTCCTCCTCGTCCAAACTTGGAAAATTGTATATAAGCTCCGCAAATATTAATGACTTCTTCGACTTCGCCGAAATGAACACGAGATCAAAATCTTAAAAAATGACAATCCATTTATTGTATTTTCCCCCAATCATCCTTCTAGTGAGGATGAACTGAAATGGATTGATATGAGCTACGACCAACATTTGGTGAAGGAGAATGTAATGTCTCAAAAGCTGAACCGCATGAATGGTAGCCAAGCAGGGATAATTTTAGGGGCGAATTTTAGCCCAGTGGGCTATTTTTCCATGTTTTTCTCCCAAAAAAGATTCACTGTTTTGCATTTTTTGAAGCCTTGTTTCACCCAATTTTGATGGGGTAAATTTTTTTCACCCTAAAAATCGCCAAATTATTATATAAACGATATAAAATCCTTGGANAATCCCTACAGCCAAGGCTAGCTTCTCCACATGGGAATAGAGAAGTTCCACATCTATAAGGTTTTGGCTCAAATAATATATGACATGCTCATGGAGCTCCTCATCCTCCTGAACCAAAACCATACCAATCGTTTCCATGGACGCGACCACATAAATCAAGAGATCACAGCTATAGTCAGGTGGACTAAGCACCGAGGCTATTGCTAAGGCTCGCTTAAGAGCATCAAAAGACTCCTGGGCTTTCTCATCCCAATAAAAAGGGGTGTCCTTCTTCAAAAGATGCATAAATCATTTAGTCAAATTGGAAAAATTAACAACAAATCTCCACAAGAAGTTTTCCATGCCTTGAAAACACTAAAGCTGTCTAATATTACGTGGGGGAGACAATTGAATTATTACATCAACCTTTAAGGGATCGACTCTTATACCCTCCTTGGATATGATAAATCCTAGCAAGTGACCAACAGTCACCCAAAAGATGCAATTATGAGGATTTAAATGAACCTAGTAATGATGACATATTTCAAACACTAACCTCAAACAATATGGATTATGCACTCTAAAATGAGAGTGAGCAGCGAGATCATCCAAATATACTTCGATAATATGTTTAAGATCGTGAAATATTAAGGTCATAGCTCGCCGAAATGTAGCTTTGGAATTTTTAAGGCCAAAGGACATCTTTTGATATGCAAAAGTATCCCAAGGACAAATAAATGTAATCTTATGCTAATCCTCAGGCTTGATCTGAATCTAATTATATCCAAAAAAAATGTCCATAATGGAAAATACCTCACTCCCGGCACACTCATCCAAAATCTGATCTATAAATGGTGTGGGGAAATTATCCTTAGGATAGGAACAATTTAAGTCATGGAAATCAATGCATATACAGATCATTGCCTGCTTCTTATCCACCATAAGGGGATTTGAAACCCACTCCATCAAGGGAATGGGATAGATAAAACCATCTTTTAATAGTTTCTCTATCTCAACCTTAATGGTGGGTGCTTTTCCAGGATTCACTACATGCAAACATTGTCGAACCAATTTTGCATCTGAATTCTTGATACATTTTGATCTCATGTTCGACAATCCGAGGGTCTATACCTGGCATCTCTTCATATGACCAAGTGAAAATGTCACAAAAATATTTAAACAACTCGGTATACTCGTGGATATCCTTGGGGGAACAACCCACCCCAATGTAGACATTCTCAATTTTTCCAGTATCATGAGAAATATTGATAGGAATGGTTGGTGATAAATTAGCCATGTTTCCATCATCCATCTAACTAGGAGAGCTTAATGGAACCACCGGGCTACCAATATTCTTGCTAAGAATCTCACTAAAGTCATCACACTCCATACGGTAAATATTAGGAAGAAAATATGATCAATGATTCCACTCTTCCCAAGGTTTCTCAACCCCAGACATGGCCTCAAGAATAGCTTCATCTGATGGAAAAACATCATCGAGGCAATCATGTGAGTGAGATGACTCTACTTCCCATGCAAGCAGCACATATGGGTCCTCCTCCTATATCTATGAAGTAGAGGGACTAGGCTCTGCAACCTGATCAAGATATGATTGATACGCCACCATTGTTGCAAGTAATGGCACGTCTGTCTTAACATGAACACTCGAAGTACTCAATGAAGGAAGAATTCAAGGATATTACATGTGGGTAGTGCGAAAAGACACCGAGTTCAATGAGGATGAAGCTCCACCAAAAATAGACCCAATCATAAAAACATGCATAAGAAAACTAAAGGTTCCCATAAGAGAAGGATACATACCTACGCCCACACTCCCTATTTTTGGCTGGGAATGATCTATAATCGGGATAGAATCTCTCGATGATGCATTAACACTCAGACTATGAAATGAATTCTGATCAATTGTAACAATCTTCTCATTAAATGGAAGGCATATGACTTGAAAGAGGGAAGAAGCTACGACTTGCATATAATACATCCAATTCCTACCGAGTAAAATATTGTAGTCAAGGGGCGCATCAACCACCTCGACCTAGATCGGAATGGTCTTTCCTCCCAATTGGACCTCTAGAGAAGGAATAATCCTGTGTGGTTGAAACGATCTACCATCAAAAGCTGTGAACATAGTGGCAGATTGAGAAAACTTGGGAGAACCCAAAACCTCCCAACATGACAAAGGCATCATAGAAGCAGTAAAACCTTCATCAATGAAAGTATGCTTATTGTTGTTGTTAAGACACTCTACATGAATCCAAAGAGACACGTAGTAAGGAAAGCGATTTTTTACTACCATGGTTTCAAATTTGATCATAGTATAAGAGTTATCGTCAATAACCCCAAGAGAATATAATAAGGCTTTCCTTTGCAGAGGACAGTTCTAAAGCACTTCTAATGCAAACATCATAGAAGGATTCTGACCCGAATCCTCGACAACTGAATAGTTCTGGGTGGCTTGGGAATTAGTATTGTGCCCCAAATGCTTTAAGACTCCCTTAACAATGCGAGGTGGAGCTTCAGTTTTATCCATAGGCTTTTCGATTCGCAAAGTGCTCTCATGTGATGAAGGTTCTTTCCCAAGGTCTGGTTGTGATGAACCATACTCTTTTGTACGAGTCACAACCTTAACAGCACTCATCATGTTGATGCATCCATGGCTACTACTAGCCTCTGGTAGGTTTTGATTTCCACCCGGTGCACAACCAGGATCAATGGTCCTCGAGTTCATATTTTGATTGTTGGGTAAAGGATTAGTTAATATAGATGGGCCCTATTCTATGAGCCTTGAGGCATCTTCCATATGAAGGCACAAGTGAGTGAGATGGTCCTCCTTACACAATTTGTAATGAAACTTAACCGTAGGTTTAGAGTGCTTCCCCCCCCAGCATTAGTGTTCTTGTCATTATTATTAGGTTTGGTACTTGTACATCCCACAATAACATCGAAATGTGGCCTACGCTTGATCTTGGGGTCGAAATTGGACCTAGGAGCATTAGGTATAATCTCATACAAAAGTCTGGATTGAGCATAGATCAAATCCAACTCTTGTTCCCTAAAAATAGCTTGTTCCTCATTTTGAATTCCAGATGTAGAAACATGCTTCGCTATGTAAGGTAATGAATATTTGAGGAACCACTCAAGAAGAAACTCCGGTGGTATAAAATATTTGATTAACCATTTCTGTCTATGCCACTCTTGAATATGATCCAAAATGTGTGTGGCTTTATCTTTCCATATGGTTGAAAATAGTTTGGTACCGATGTCATAACATACAGGTAGCTGGAAATGATTAAGGAAAGTCAATGCAATATCATCAAATGTAGTATAATCCCCCCATGATAACTCTATATACCATTTCTATGCAAGACCCATTAGGGTGCGTTGAAATGGCCTCAAACGAATGGAATCGTCATGTAAGGAATTGGAAGAGCACCAAAGGTGGAAGGTGGTGACATGCTCACCAGGATCTTCACCATCCTTACCTTCAAACTTGGGAATGTCCAAAGGAAGCTTGTTTTGGATAGCCGGCCATGCTGGGTTATGAGACACAGGATCGTTCATTAATCTCAACAAGTCAGGTAAGTTCAAAGTTGCAAGGAAAGGGATCTTAGGTTGAACCGGTCGATTCCATGCTCCCTAGTAGTTTTGATTCATGTAAGGTTGATTTCTATAAATACCATGGCCTTGGCCATAATAACCTCCTCCCATTTGACCCATGTAGGGTTGCATGGAGGCATTATCATGTGGGGTGCCTTGATTATGAGGCTATACAAAACCATAGTTGGAAGAGAAAGTGGTTTGTTGATACTCGTACCCATACGGTTGATATTTTTATCTATAGTGAGGTCCATAAGAATGTTCATGAGAAGCTCCATAAGGTGTTCCATGGGATGTACCATGCGAATGTCCATACTTACGGGTATGGGAAGCTCTAGAAGCTGGAACATGAGATGATCTAGAAACAGGTACATGACCTGCTGACACAATAGGAGGTACTTGATTCTGAGATACTACCATGTGAGTAGTTGCAAAATGAACATGGCTTGTAGAAACATTTAATCCTGAAGGCCCACATGAATTAGGGGGAGGATGAGTTTTTAAAAATGCAGTCGAAGGAATGGGATTTGAGGACAATGGGACATGTGAAGGAATGTAAGTGGTGTTCCCAATGTTCTCTCATCTCAGTTTTGGTATCTGCATAGGATTACTAACACTAGGTATAGGATGAACATGTGAAGTTGCCTCCACCACAGGGATGGAGGGTACAATGTGACTAGTTCCCCTAGATCTCTCTGCATGGAAAGGGATGGAAGTGCCCCCAGGCGTAGTGCTAGGAAATTTTTTTGACTCAGCATGATGTGCTGAATTAGGTGCAGGGATATCAGACATGTCATATATAACATGACTAGCACTTATGGGTTCATGGTGAGTCTTGTTGCTCAGAAACCAATACCGACGACCTATGAATGACGGATCATAAGAATATCATGAAGTTTGTTTATGTATAGGTTCATATGTGCTAATAGGATCTTCCTCCCCAACCTCATGAGGTGGAGAAGACATCTCTAGAATCTCATCCTCATGATATCCCAAGGTGTGTGAATCAAAGTGAGAAGTAGTCTGCCTAGACTGTCTAGTTCTCTCTCTGAAAGGAGGAGGATACATGGAAGGAAAAAGTCCTACTAAATGACAAGAATGGCAGGGTGCCACACCCGAATCTTCAATGACTCAAAAAATAAAAATACTCGATCTAATTAGAGAAACCCTAGGAAAACTAGCATGAATAGAGCATACACCTAAAAAATGTAAAGCCAAATCACAAGCATACAAGGGTAGGATATGTGAGCTCCCGAATGAAGCAGGTGTGTCACACCTAGGAGAGGCTTGAGACTCCCATACACAACAAGTGGAGGTTCACAACCAATTAAAGTGGCCCTCAGCTTCAATGCATATAGCGACTGTGTTGTCTAACCCCTACCTGGACAAGACACCTGTAGAATAACCTCTGCAAATACCCCCTCGATAACCTAGGTAAGGAGACTAAGGTCACCTCGATATAATCAATGCTCAAATGGACTGTCATAGTAGGGATTGACTATATGGGCAGGGTATCAAATCCTAAAATTCTCAAAAGAGCGCCCAAATACGAATACAATCCTTGAAATATCTTTGGTGCTACTCAGTTACAATGAGGGGTCATCCCAATCATAACTAGTCACACTACCTCGTGCTTAACTCCCTTGTAAGAGGAGTATCCCAAAAAACACTAATTATATAAATGATTTCACACTCTCACCTGGACAGACACCTAATTGTTTTGTTTAGTGGTCTTGGAGAATTGACTCACAATGAATTATTCCGAGACCCTAAAACCTGATCTTGTTGGTGCACCCTAGAAAAGAAAAGAGTGTAATTCTTTTTTATTATGCATTGATTTTAATTGGATTTATTACTCAAAGGGTAAATGGTCACGCAACTAATAATTTTATGACACAACAAGAAGTAAAACGTACACCTAACAATCAATGTAAATGCACTATGTCGAATGAAAAATTGGGTACGCTACTTCATGAAGTGCAAAATGTTTCCTTCAAATGTATATGCAATCATTTTCTATATGAAAATCTGACTATTAAATTAAAAGGAGACTCCAGAAGCATCAAAGAAGACTCAGAAATCACCCAAACTCACCCAGCAACACTTATTATTCCCAAAAAATAAAAAAATTAGGTAATATGTGACTGTTCTCAGTAAACCTGCATGCATACGCGACTATTCTAGGAAAACCCATGTGTACACACGACTGTGAAAGCAAAAATTGTGTATACGAAGAAAAAGATAGAAAAATAAGGTTAATCAACAAACTGAGACATAGTTTACTTCTCCAGGATACTACTAGGTAATCATGCCCCCAGACCTAACACAGAAACAAAAAAATCAAAGCAATAGAAGCACATTGAATGCTAAGAACCCCCAAATAAAAACAACTAGGAACTTCCCTAGTGGAGTCGCCAATTTTATTACGTAGAAAACTTCCTATGGCTTGGTGTGTACCACAATAGACAGAGAAACCGTAGAAATCAATCCCTTTCCAATATGCAAGAGAAATACAGCATATAACACTAAAGGATCTCATAACATACCTTATTCCAGACAGTTGTAGTAGATCACTATTGATCTTTTTCCAATCTCGCTTGCGTTAGCAATTGAATTTCAACAACAGTAAACAAGGAAAGCATGCTATATGATATAGTGTTAGGCCTACTCTATCATATCTAATCAATGATACATAAGAAATTAAACACATCCATGGATTCAATATTCATTTAAATGGACATCATTGGACAGGAAAATATATTTCTATTAAATAAATAAGAGATTACATAAGTGACAACCTACGTCGGTACGTCTGTGAACCAGAGAAACTAAGTCCTCCACATGGGCCTCCACCACCTCAATCCTCAATCTCTCAATATAAATATCACAAGAAAATGCAATCTTCGTAATAGCACAAAGTGCTCCAAGGGACAAAGGGATGCAGAGTAAAGTATAAGCAAGCTACGACAATAATGGAATATAGTTTTCTTGCACTTCAATTCCTCCTCTTCAATGTATCCAAAGGGTTCTTTATATAGTGCTTCAATGCGGTAATTGAAGGTCAAATATGAGTGATATCGAGGTATATAGAAGGCCAGGAGACAAGTGAATCGGAGCCACATCAAGGAAAAATTGAAAAATATTTGGTGTTTTGCACACATCTTGATGTACGTGGGTTTAAGGGTAACATCCGCGTATATAAGCGAGAAAGGAATTAAAAGTCACGTGCAACAAATAATGAATTTTTTTAGGGATGATATTGTAAACATCAAATTTACAAAAATAGTCCATGGGGTCCAAAGAGTATACAGAGGGACAAGGAAGGCCATAAAAGTGTGATCAACCATGTGTAGTAAAATCAGCTGTAACACATATTTTATGTAAATTTTGGGAACTAGGGTTTCACTCAATATCGGGCTATGCAATTTTTGCACATAGGGGTCAACTTTACAAATTCCTAGACCAAAAATTTTTGTTTGTCTTTATCACATGGAAACTACCAAGACACACTTGAAGGAACTCGTAGAACCTAGTTTTGTTGCACAATTGGAATTATATTCCCCATGCATGGATTCAACAAGTGTACTTGAAAACCTCTAGGAGGTGATCTTGAACATGCAATAAAATGACGACCGTGGCTCGAATCGATGAAACATAGACTTCATTATAGTATGTACATAAAAATAATTGTAGCGGTACCCCTTTATTATAGGTCCATGTCCTAGAGATCATCTTAGAGGTCAATTTTGGAAACAAGGGTTTCACTTAGTAAGGGATTGTGCAATTTTTGCACATAGGGGTCAACTTTACAAATTCCTAGACTGAGAACTAGTGGTTAGGGTTCCCACATGTAACCTTCCTAGACACAATTTAAATATTTATAGAAACCCATTTTTGTTGCACAACTAAAATTCTATGCCCTTGTTAGGGATTCAACAAGCGTCCCTGAAAAGCCTCTAGGAGGTGAGATTCGAAATTACATAAAATAGGCATCGTGGTTCAAATCAATGAATCATAAAATATGTTGGAATAAAGACATTAAATCAATACTAGGGGTACCCCTCTTGTCTAGGTCCATGGCTTACATCTTTTCTTATAGGTCAATTTTGGAAAATATGGTTTTTCTCAATAAGGGACTGTGTAATTTTTGGACATAGGGGTCAACTTTGCAAATTACTTGACTGAGAACTTATAGCTAGAGTTCCCATGTGGAACTTACCCACACACACTTGTAGGACCTCCCAAAACCTATTTTTTCTCCATGGTTGTAATTATATGCCCCCAGTATGGAATCAATAGGTGTCTGTGAAATCTTCTAGGAGGTGAGCTTCAACGTGTCATAAAATGAGCACTATGGATCAGATCGATGAACCGTTTACTCTATTGGAATCATGACATTGAATTATTGATAGAGGTACCCCTCTCCTATAGGTATAGTTCCTAGATATTTCATTATAGTCATATTTAGGAAATTAGGGTTTTGCTCAGTAAAGGATTATGCAATTTTTTGCACATAGGGGTCTTCTTAAATTCCTCGATTAAGAACTTATGGATAGTGTTTCCACATTGAACCTACCTAGACATAATTACAATACCTATAACAACCTATTTTTATTCCATGGTTGGAATTCAATGCCGTCGGTAACGATTCAACAGGTGTCCTTGAAAAACTCCACGATGCAAGATTCAACATGCCATAAAATGTGGACCATGGATCAGATCGATGAACGTCGAATCCATTCAAATCAATACATCAAATTAATGTAGGGGTACCCATATACTCTAGTTCCATGGATTGTATATTTCCTTATAGTTCAATTTTGGAAGCTAGTATTTCACTCAATAAGGGGTTATGCATTTTTTGCAAAAAAATGGTTAACTTTGCAAAATTCTTATTTCTATTCTAGAACTAGACATTCAAAGAGTTGCACTCAAACCTACAACATTGAACTCTTAATATATTTATGTGTACTTAGTATTTTCCATATCATTTTAAATTTCCATAGTGTTCCACTAAAGCTTTTCGTTTGAGCAATTAATGTAGTTTTAATAATTTAATTTTCGGAATAGAAAAAGGAGGTGATGTTTCATCAATGATATCCCTATGACCCTTTGTATCTTTGTCACTTTACTTGATTTTTCTTTGTAGTTTATTAAGATCCACTTTGAAAATATCTTGTCAAGGTTCCTAATCTCTTTTATTTGAATTGGACAAGTATTCAAGTCATATGTAAAATGTTTTAGGGTATACAATTATTCATACACATGGCTTATTTTGTGTTGTTGATCATGCATGAACTCTATGTTTTTTTCGTGTAGATGATAAATGTGCATCCCATATATTTGTTATATGACAATCATCATGCCAAATAAAAAATTCATTTATGTGGGACACCTATATGCATCACTTAGGTGTGTAAACTATGTGCATCATTTTTGTTTGTTAGGTTCTTATGTAGGTAACGTGGTTATGTGTTACACTTAGTTCGGTTAGTTTCTTAGGTGTGTGGGTGCTTATGTGCATTAGGTATGCTGCAAAGTGACATAGTTAATCAGGGTTAGGAACATTAGTAGTTAATATGTTGGGGTTTTAAGGGGTATTGGGTTAGCCATAAATGGGGTTTATGTTATATGGATTAGTGTTATAGGGGTTGTGTGGGTCAAGGTAAAATATAAGTATCACCTATGTGGGATAAAAAATTGTATTTCATAAGTCTGGAATCTATGTGCATCCTTTAATATGCCCAACATGTGCTTGTGTAGGTTAGGTATTCATGTGCATGAGTTAGATTAGTTTGTTCCATATGTGTGTCACTTGACAACATTGGGTGCTTATGTGACTTAGGTGAAACATGATATGCATTAGGTGGTTAGGGTTAAATGTGTTAGTGGCATAGGATAAAAAGGGTTTTAGTGTAGTTGGCGAGTTGTAAATGGGGTTTATGATAAATGGATTAATGGTTTATGGTTCAAGGGTCATGTTAATAGGATAGTGTCACATTGAACTTATGTTCATACACATGTTCATTTTTTAGATGAGTTTCATCAAAATAAATTGTAACCTACTTATCTCGGTTGCATGAGTGCATCACATGTGTGAGATTCTTTATGCATAGCCTACATGTGTTTTTCATGCTTGTTAAGTTTTTATGTGGGCTAGAATTTTATGGACATCACTTAGTTGTATTAGTTTCTTATTTTGTAGATTAAGTGTGTTATTAAATTATGTGTATTTGGTGCATCACTCATAGTATCTCACTTGAAATTGATTATCATTTGATTATGGTCAAGAAAATGTTGTAAATGTACATTGTTGTGAACACAATTTAGCATTGTATATGCAATTGGACCATGGTCAATAACATTGTAAATGTGAATTATTTTAATTATGTATTTTTCTCAACGTTGTAACTATTATTTCCATGCACTCATCCAAGATTCCAAAACTTGGAAACATTATGCATCAAAAAATTATTGGCCACACATGTATGATCATACATAAGACTGAACTGTGAATATGTCAAGAGATAATGCGAGTATATATTATATCATGGAATTTATCATACTAAAGTATATGAACCTTAGATAGTCTATCGATTTGCATGTGTAAAAAAGGTAAATGATGTACATGTAAGAAAAAATGACCTTTGTTATAGAATACACATAAGAACACAAACTTATCTTATTTTTTTTCCTAAATGTGATGCATCTTTCCTCGATCCACAAGTGATGTGCATTTCTAGAAACTACATATCAAAGATCATATTTCTTAATTAGGTAATTGAACTAATATTGAAGCACTAACAAACTTAAAAAAAAAACAAAAAACAACTTAATTACTTATAACAACCACACATTCAATCCATCTAAGGAATAAACCAATGTGGTGTCCCCCTCCTTGCTAAAATAATATATGCGATGGCTTTATGTGAATAAAATATCCTATGTAATTTAGCTCAATAGTTATCGACATGTATGCATAACAAAGTACTAACTAATTTTGTAATTAATGAACATGTTACCGAAAAATAATGCTCTGGGATAGGAGACTAGGTTTCCTCTAGAGTGGGAAGAGTTGTAGGTTGAACATGAAACTTAGTAACATGCACTATTGGAATAGAGTGATGCTTCATTCACCAAGTGATAAAATAGTTAGACATCATGCATGTGCATAGAAAATAAAATGAACTATGCATGTACATATATTCAAGTATATACATCCACGACACTTATTCCCATTGTAGATAAAACAATAATGCTAGCATAAGAAACCCCACTAAGGTATTCCATGAAGGACTCTCCATCTTGGTGTTATAAACATGTGAAAAAAGCATTAATAAAACAAGTTGTGGAGTGAATTGAAAGATAAAAACCAACTATAATCGAAGGTTATGTACATTTCCATGGAATTAGTCAGTCTATGATCATGGACACCCACTTTTTTATGAAATAGGGTAATCTAGTGTTGACAAAATTATTCTCTACATTTGGATTGTGGGGAGATCCAAACCAAATCATTGGTGTAGTGATTTTCATTGACGCCTGTAATCACTAGTGTTTTCATAGTTAGACATGGACATGAATGGATGAAATAAGATGTATTGAAAAACTAACATGTTGTAATAGTTACCTCTGCCTAGGACATATCTCCCACATGGGATGGATTGCAACTAGAAAATATTTCCCCTCTATGGATCTAGATAATTCCAGCAAGTTTAAAAACTAAAAATATTAGAAATCTATAAAGGAGTATGGAAAGACAAAAATTTGAGCAATATTAAGTCATTAACAATGTACTTAACTTCCTATAAGAATCGTAGAGTCCACTAATGGGATTCACTAAAATCAACCTCTCCCATATACTATTGAGGATGAGTGCTTGGAACTTTAAAAATTGTAAATATTAGAGCTTCTAACAAATTAATGAACTAACATGTATTAAAAAAATGACATGTTGAAATATGACCTCAGTGTTAGTTGTTTTTGTCTTAGATACAACAACATCAAGAACACTGCCACCCTCTATAGAGGCATCCAACTCCTACAAGATTAAAATTTGTATGCATTAACAATCTTTTAATATGTGTACAATATTGAAAAATAATAATTTGAATGAAATTTTTTTTTAACAATATCCTTACCCGACTGAAAGTCATCGTAGAGGTACCATGTGTTGGTATGGAACAATAGCATGCTTAACCACATGTCATGCACACATGTGGCTCAACTTGGGGCACATGGGAGGTCATTCTATCCTTGAAGGTATATGGTTTTCTCGCACTGAAATATTATGGTTGTACCCCAATAGAGGAAAAGGGCCCTACCTAGTCAATAGTTGTGATATGGAATACAATCACTTGAGCTAGCATTAGGAACATCTCATGTGTCTTGGGAATCATATTATGCGTAGGAGGGGCATGTAGCACTTGTAGCAATCCATGGGGTGGAGGTATCAATCGATTGGAATACATAATCCTTGCATTGGGATAGTTATGGGGAATCCCCATACCATTACCCTAGAACCCTAAGATATCGAAATAGTTGACATGTTTTCCCATCACAAACTTAACATTTATTTTCCAAAGGAGGTATAACAGTACTTCCCTGTTGTTGTGTGACAGAATTTCAAAAACCATATACCATATATCCATCTAGTTATCTCTAAATGGTTGATAAATGCTCAACTCAATTTAAATATGCGGTTTTCTAGTGTTTAGAAACTCTAAAAAGTGAATATATCTTCTCTTTGGTGATTTTTAGCTTCTTCACATTTTTGTAGCTCAATCCATCCACATATTCTTTCCTTTTTATTTCTCTATATGATGTTACTATGTATAATGCATCATTTTAGCAGCTGATAGTTAAGACAATAACATTGAATGATGCTTCCTGCGAGATGTAGATTTCATATCCATCCCTCCAAGCAACACCTATCTCTCTCAAATGACCAATCCCTCTCAATATTTCCACATTTTAATCCATAATAGGCACTGGAATGATAAATCCAAAAAAAATATCAGTTGAAAAATACACATGGTATAATGACATCTCTAAGAAATGAAAAATGTAAAACTATTGTACAACAAATAACAACATGAAGTATTTATAATTTAAAATTTAAAATTGAATAAATTTTACGCTAAATAAAAAAAAATTAACATTTTTCCATCCTAAATTTATGTGTTATATGTGTATTAATTTCAACTTCCATATACATACATTAAATGTTCTATGTGTATATGTTGAATCATAATCTTTTATGGCTTATTTTAATTCTTGGATTATGAAGCTTCATAAAAACTATATGGTTTTCCATAATGCCCTTGGAGGACAAACTCTGAGATTCTGGGTAGAGGTAAGGGCTAGAGCCTAGAGGAGGGGGCATAGGGCGATAATTATGAATATAAACCCAATATAGGCAAGGATTTTGATATATGTAATTATTTGTTGTAGCGTGAATATTTCTTGACCGTATAGACCATTTAGAGTATTTTTTTTATATGTAATTTTGGGAATGTATGAATTCCACTTGATATTATTTTAGTTTTGTGCACTCTTTCTGTATACACATGAGAAACTTTGCATATTTTTGTATAATGGTTTGGGATCTAGAATTCAAAAAAATTAGCAATTTTCAAGCTTTAATTAGGATTGCAAGGTTTCCATTGGATTCTATCATGTATTATAGTATTGGATTGGAATGTAATCAAACACATCAACCTCCCTATGTATTTTGATGTTTGTAAATCCTATTGTTGAACTCCTATACCCTACGCTTAACCAAAATGTATCCTTCACACAAGTGAAAATATTTATTAAGAAAGGGAAGCTTCTCCACCTTAGTTTAACACTTAGATTAAGAATTTTAATAAAAAATAGAATGTGTTGACTAATTTCCTTTAAGGACCAACTTTCATATTCTGGATAGAGACAATTTGTAGAGCCTGGAGGAGGGGGAAATGGTGTTCTTGATTAATAAAATCCCAGTATTGGAAAGGATTTGCATGTGTTATTATTTATTGTGGAATGAAGTTTTTTGGATTCTATAAGCCATTTAGCATATTTGTCTATGTATTTTTGGGGTTTAGATATGAATTCTACTTGAATTTTTTTTAGTGTATTCAACGTTGCTATATACATGAGAAACTTTATATATTTGTGAATATTGGTTTAGATCCATAAAGATGCTCATGAATATATATTATCTAGTGAAATTGATTTAATTTTTATGAGTATATTAGGGTTTTAATTTCCTTTGGCCATACAAATGACTGGAGTTATAGTTTAAATTTCTTTTAGGGAATACAAATTAAAATTTTTATCGTTTCTATTCATTTTACGACATACAAATTCCTAAGAATAGAGAAATTAGAAGGGTGAAATTTGATGTCAATATCTGATAATGATGAGATTGATGTCGAGGACAAAATACCTAAGATGTAGGCACTCAAATTGCGTTGACCAATAGTTATTCTATCACCCGAAAGTGTTGCTATGTTGTCATTGTGGAGAGAATGATTAGAGCGGTTCGTTTTGGGAATATAACATGTTTTAAAAAAACATACGCATTTTAGAAATACATAACACATACATGCATTTTTTTCCTATCCTCCTTGGCATTCACCATTGTATCCTTGGGATCACTTTGGAATAGCTATTGCAATATTGGGATTTCTTGGGACCTAATTCTTGTTTATAGTACATGAGTGGGTTTCATGAATCTATCATTACATATAGAAGGTTACTCAACTTTGTGCACTCACCCATAAAGGAATAATCTAGATCCTATCCTTGTTATATATTATATATATGTTTATTGAAATCATATTAAAATATGTTTCATAAAAAAAATAATCTTGTTTTATTTTAAAATTTGAATTATAATTATTCAAATTACTTTAAATTCACTAACTCATATTAAGGTAATAAATAGTTAAACCTGATTTGGATTTCAGTGAAGGAGGATAACAATTTTTCCTCTCAATCTTCAAACCAAAACACAATTTACAATTCTTTTAAAATATGTATATCTTCCTATTTTAAAATTAAAAAAAAACACCAATCTATAAAAATATATGATCACACATGTATATTTACATTGTATAATTAAAGTCACTTTTATTAAATATGGTGTCTCCTTTTACACCCTAGGTGGGGATATGTGTTACTTCTATCTTAATATGATGCCGCATTATGATGATGGAATGATGGTTATTAACATTCCTTAAGACCAATTTCGGTTTATGAATGTTTAGAAAGGTAATAAATCATTTGTTTTTCTTTAGAATTAATTTAATTAGCATGTTTCGAAATATTTAAAGGAATCGTTCATAAATTACCATCACTCTCACTAATTAATAAGTTAGGAAGATCATTATTATCTCAATTATTTTTAAATTTCCCTTTAAGATGGATGTATTTAAGACATTTTAGGGATTGTCCAATACTAGGTTTCATTATGAATCTAATGAGAATTTATACCTAGTTTAAAATTCTGATTTTGTTGATTTTGTTTAGGATAAACTTAATTTTTTTTTATTAAATCAATCAGACCATATATCCATATTTGAAAGATCATAAACATTAATAAAAAATTAAAATAATTAATAAACAAAAGAATTACACACAAACCCTTCATAACATAATCAACAATTAGCCTTCCAATTTAATAGTATATACACAACTTTGTTCTAAACACGATGTAGCCCATTATGCTAACCTTATTCCACTAATATTAACCACCGTGAAGACTCTTATAAATTTAAAACCTAACATTAATGATTATATATATATATATATATATATATATATATATATATATATATAAAAGAGGTAAATAGATAAATAAAGTTTTAATGTTTTATATTCGTAATTTTATCTAAAATAAATATATACTTATAATATTAAAAAGATGAAACATGGATTTTTGGAAATGATGATAGATATTGACTTTATATATATTAAAAAATAGAAAATGTAACATGGATTTTTGGAAATAAGGTTGGATATTGACTTTAAACAAAATGTACATATTACATGTTTGTTTGAATTGTTTATTATTTTTGTTATTTTTTAAGTTTTTATTATTTGTTATTTTCATGTTTGAATGATTTTTTCTTTTTAACTATTTTTGTTTTCAATATTCAAACTGAATCAAAGAAACTACAAAACATTCACTTTATATTTCCATATCTTTCCATCTTTACAACAATTTTCAACATCAATTCTAAAAATACTACATTTCTAACTCTTTTATCCAAGAGCCATTTGCACAAAAATAAAAAAGAAAGAACTCAGTACACAACATAACAACTAGACTCCTGATGAACGATACTACATTCTTTAAAACAAACCACAAAAAATTATCATTAATCTAAATTTAAGTTTGTCGATCCTTCCTGCACAACTCTACCTTCAAGCAGTTATTGAAAATATAAAGTTCCGAACATATTGTTAACAACCGATTTACAAATCTTATCTATTTCACTGTTAAAAATCATGGAAATATGCATGAAGCAAGTCTGATCCTCTTGAACCAACTATTCAATTGAATAACATGTAGGTTATATTTTCCTTTGGCCCATTCAATAATCACCATATAGTCTCCAGAAACAAACAAGGAGTCTATTCCACATTTATTTGCAAAATGTAAAACTACCCATAGTCCCAAAAGTTATTCTTTAGTATTGCTTTGTTTATCACCTCCCATCCATAAGTTGAACACATGGAAATCATTGATTTTAAGAACCATACCACAGAAACACAATCCCTTCCTTGAATCCTCATAAAAAAAACCCACTGCTGCATAAGGAACATAAACATATTTATTAATTTTCCTTCAAGCCTTTTCCTTCCTGGACCCATCAAATTTCTTAAAAAGATAAATATTTTGTATACTACACAAAGTGACATTTGGTGGAATATTTTCAAAAATACATTTGTTGCTTGTATTCCATATGTTCCAGAAAATAATAATGGGAAGCGCTATGAAGGATTTTTCATTATAGTAGCATTCCCTATACTTTTCTTCAAACCACTCCCCCCCAACACAAAAGACTTCTTTCAGATCTCCAGCAGCATATGACCATACAAATTTTCTAAAATAACATACCATAAATAAATGTTTCATTGTATCTTCATCTTTCCTACAAAGAGGACAAAGACCTGGCCCGTACCACCCTTTTTTCTTCGATTTTTTCCAAGTTAAAATTTTATATTCCATTAGCAACCAGAAGAGACATTTAAATCTTTGTGGGGTCCTCCATTTCTAGAACTTTAAATTCCACTATTTTATATTACCTTTGGATATAGACTGAACAATAGCTGAATATGCCTCTCTTGTAGTGACCTATCCATTTACCTTATTCCACGACCAAAAACATTTGTCCTCTTCATTTCTTAATCTTATTCCGTTTGCATTTAAAGTTTTAGTATGCTTATCATAGAAAAAATACCACATGTCTGTAAACCCCAAGTCTTTGGATGCAAACTGAGGATGATTTTAAGGAACCATACTTATTTAAAAGTGTATAAATGTTGGCAAATATTACCAATTCTTAAAACACCAACTATAAAATGATTGACGATATTTTTGAAAAAATATTTTAATTTCCAAGGATTTTATATCGTTTATATAATAATTTGGCAATTTTTAGGGTGAAAATATTTACCCCATCAAAATTGGATGAAAGAGGGCTTCAAAAAATACAAAATGGCAAATTGTTTTTGGGAGAAAAACATGGAAAAATAGCCCACTGGGATAAAATTCGCCCCCAAAATTATCCTTGATGAAACCAATAAACTTCTATTAATATAACCCAATAAGGTATTTTTATTTTGTATGAGATTGATAATTTTAAAACCTCCAAATGTTCAATAATACCTTCAGGAAGTCTAAAATTATCATTGTCACCAATAAAGCCTGGGTCTATACCAACTCTCAAATGCTCACCATTTCCAATTTCCCATGCTACCAGTTAATTATCAAATAGAAGTTTTTTAGCAAATTGCTCCATATTATTGAAAACCCACTATTGTCAAAAGAAATTGTTTTGAACTAAGTTTCTGTAATATCATGATTTGTTGACCTGACACTTATGGGAATAAGCCCCATTGCGTATGATGTTCCTTTGATGATTTATTTTGTATATCGGGATTAAGACCCCACTACACATGAGAATGATGATTTGTTTGAAATATTGGGCATACGCCAATTGCATATGTTTCATGTATATGATTTCATGTGTTGGGTGTGTACCCTAAAGCACATAATTGATTAGATATTTGTGTTCAGCGTGAGCTATAAGGCACATGAGTATTTGATGTTTTTGTTGAGCAAGAAGATCTAGAGAACATGATTATTTTATGTTTGTGTTGAGCAAGACTCAGCTGTGGATCACATGAGTATTTTAATATTTGTGTTGAATGAGAGGCTTTCGAGCACATCAGTTATGAAACCTTTGTGTTGAGCATGAAGCTATGAAGCACATGAAAAGATAAGATTTGGAAGTGTTGGGCATAAGCCTTGAACATTTCCGGTTTGATGTTAAGCATAAGCTTTGGAACATCTGATCCTTGGCCATTATATCCATAGGTGTATCCTACAAATACATCATAGCATTAGTGTTGAGTGAGGAGCTCTATAATTTCACTAAGTTGTAAGTCCATGTTTCTTAGCATTGAGTATGGGCTCTTGATAAACGCTATGAGTTACTGAAAAATTAATATGTTGAGTGAAATGAATCTGATAAAACATTGATCTCATCTTACTTATTTTTAAGTGCTTAAATTAAATTTTGATTTTTTGTATCTCATCAGGTACTAAACAACTACCATGTTAAACGAGGTAATCCGAGATACAAGGAGGTTTAGATTTATCTAACCTAGTTGACCTAGCCCCTACCTGAACGCCTTAATAAGAAGTGATTGTAAGCTAAAAAAAGTATCATGTGATTAGGGATCATGCTATATGATACCTAAAGTAAAAGGGTTAACAATGGTATATGTATATATAGTTGTATATCATGTGAATAAAAGACTAAGCATAAGTAGTAATACTAGTAACTATGAATAGTAATGAAATGACCTATATAATATTATTTATTACTAATATTAATTAAAATATTAAATACTTAAAAGAATCAAAGTGGGAACTAGTGAAAGAGTTCCTGAGTTAAAATAAATAAATATTAAATTCAGTTAAATTAAGTAAAAGGGGAACTATTTCAAGAAAACAAACTATTCTTGATTTAACTCCCCCTTTTCATGAAGTCTGTCTATAAAGACCCAAGCCAAAGAGAGGGTTGGAGTTCTTTTAATTATTCCACTATTCTACCTAATTATTCTCAAGACAGTTCTTGGAGACCATATTTCCCAAGAGGAAAAGAAAACTGGAAAAGAAGATGTTATCCAAGATAGGGAATCCTTACCTCAGGAGCTCTAAGCTTCTTGTATGATGGAACCAGCTCGATGGGATTTAGATTGAAACTAGGAACGGTTGCGGGTAATGGTTGGGTGGAACATGTTAGTTCTTAAGTTATTCATTTAACTTAATAGAGGTCAGAACTGTCTATGTCCTTGTTAGTGTGTTGTTTTTGAGTGTGTAGAATTCGCAGCCATTAAAATAGCTTCAAATTACATGTATGAGGTTTCTTTATTTTTCTTACAGTTCATGCAATTTTGTTATTAAATGAAGGGATTAAGGTCTGTATTTACAATAGGGATATTATCTTCCTCTTGTAGCTAGGTTATTTTTATATAACCTTAAAAGAACAACTACGGTTATTTAGTTTACATATTCATACAAACCCTAGAAATAAAGATTATGCTACAAGAGTGTTTTTAAAACCATGATTGTTTAGTTAGGAAAATATAAATCTTATTCTCATTATTAATTGTATATTGTCACATATACTTTTATCATTTTTCAAAACCATATGAAAATATGCTCTCTAATATTTTTGCATTACTTTTTCCCCATTTTATATTTTAAATTCATCCTTCTCTAATGGTGTATTTTTCTAACCCAATCTAGATTATTTACGTCAGCTAGATTCCTGATTATTGTTCAAACTTAATTACAAAAGTAAAACATATTTTATATACAGATAAACCAATTTATAAAATCCACGGAGCAAAGGTCAAATATCTGAGTGGATGAACTTCAAACTAGATTTAAATCATATTAAAAATAAGTAATAAACTATCAACCATGAGAACTAATTAAAAAACACAGAAATGAAACTATCCCTATCTAAATATAAATCTACATTTCCACTACTAGCAGATTACATATTGCCAGCACACTTATTATTATTTCACCCATCAAATTCATTATATAAAACTATAGCATAAACGTTGTTCTTAAAATATAAAGTGAATACCATTTCTATGTTGAATCTTAAACAAATACAAAGTATGGAAACTACTATAAACCAACCACCAAGAATCAAATATATACATAATACAAACCAAATCATTAACCAACATATCCAAATTAAGAAAAAACTAGGATCGAATCGTGTCGGCATCGTTTCCAAAACAATAATATACATGTTGTGTTAAAACACCAGTCCACACGTTAGATAGCCGAGGCTCAAACCTTGTAGGATTATTAAATCCAAAACCAAAACGTTATGTTAAAACACCATTCCATGCGTTACACATCCAAGGATTGAATCCTGTAGTATTGGATTATTACAAACAAAAACCAAATTGAATTACATGCCAAGGAATCAAATCTTGTAGGTATCGATTTTAAAACAACAACTTATTGACTCTATAAAAGGTGCGCATTACAAAATTCCCAAGAAAGCTTCAACATAAACTATAGTTTGCACCAAATATGAAATACGCTAGATAAACCATATCACATATAGAATTAATTCAAACACTATAAAATGTACCATCTATGTATTCACCAAATGGACTAGCTAGGATCACGATCGTGAGGAGAAAACCCAGCCACAACTAACAATGAATTATACCCAACAAGAAAAAATCCTGAGAAGGAATAATTTAAACCCTACTATAAATACTTACAGTCATGATAGCAAACCTTCCATTCCACAAATTTAATACATAAGCAGTAAATTAACACAGGAATGAGTTATATAGTTCCATTGCAAGCAATGGAATTGTAATGGAAAATATTTCACATCAAATAAATCATAACATAACACCATTTCATTTAAACATCAAACCATATGATTTAATTACAAATGAAAATCTATTTCCAAATTCAATTCTTCATTTGGATAGACACGATTCACCAACATTTTCACATTTGAAACTTCTAGGAACAAGTCAGTTACACTTGCATCTCTTGGATTCCCAACACCATAGAAATACCCCAAACCAACTACCCAAGTCCACAAACCAAAAATACAAAGAGATAAACCCTCCCAAAACATAGTTCAATGCTCTGTCACCCACAAGCGTAGAGGTAAAGGCCTATGTTCTTTCACCAGGATTAACCGTTAAAGTGTGGTGTAGACCGTCTAGAGAGGCATAAACAAGCCATGATACAAAGATACCCTATCACCTGCAAAATCAAGAAATGCAAAGCCATGAGAAGTATGTCGAAACCTAAACTAAAGCAAACAACAAAACAATGATGCAAAAAATAGGTTGAGAACATAGCTTTCGACATGGGGGATTCTATTGCTCCACAAAGAATAAACACCTGAGGGCCAAAACCACAAAGACCACCAGAAGCATAGACAAATGAATGACCTACACAACCAAGCCAATTTGTGTGGCTCATTTCACACTCTTTCTAAGGAGCCATAGATGTGCCACCTTGGTTTCCACTATCAATGCAATTTTTACCCACATCTCCATAGTTAAAACCATAATGAATTCAAATTTGCATTAAAGCCTCATCAAACCCTCCTTGGTATCATTAATCCATAGTTTCATGGCATATGAAATATTCCATGAAAATTTTACACATAACCCTGTTGGGATATAATAAACCCACTCATACACTTAGGATAAAATAATTAATCAATAGTGATTAATTATTCACCCACTAGCTTAATTAGGTGGCACCTTAAA
>LPNX010769134.1:187190-243766 GCA_001517045.1 Pseudotsuga menziesii
TCCTTTTCAGATTTGCAAGTTTATTTTTCAAGTTCAACTTCGAATGGATTCAAGAATATCAGTTCCTCTTCTTTCTCCATTCACAAGCTATTCAGAGTGGAAACTGAAGATGATTTCATATCTAAAGAGACAAGGTCTCTATGAGATATCTATTGGAGCTGGTGAAGAATCTTATGAAGAGCCAAGTGACTGGTTGAATGACTGTGACAGAGCAATTGGAGCTATGTGCCTATCTATCTCTCCATGCATGGGCTACCTTATTGATTCTATTGATTCCCCAAAGGATCTCTGGACAATATTGGATAGAGCTTTGGGAAAGGACAATGAGGATCCTTCTAGTTATGTGGAGAGTGCCTCTAGCTCCTCAATGATTTCTCTCTCTCAAGATGTCTCGACCTCTACAGTCTCTGATGAAGTTGATCATGAAGAAGTGACTATTGCTATTGATGATTCACTCACACATTCAGTGTTTTCTATGTCTTCTATCATGGATTCTGAGATCCATATGCCAGACCTCTCACACCTTGTGCTTGCCTCTCCTCTTGATGGTGCGCAACCCAGTGATTTCTAGGATGCTTGCTTAGCCAAATCAAGTCCTTCCAGTGTTTTGCCACTTACCATACTTGATCCCATGCGCTTCTGCAGCTCCTCCATTGTTCTTGGCACTCATTCTCAGAGCCTCCTTGAAGATATTGAACATCACTATCTTTCCTCCTCTCATTATTCTACCATAGAGGATTCTTTACCAGTATATTTCATGAGTCTATTGTTGTGCCTTTTTTGTGATCCCTTGGATTCTTTGGAAGCTAGATCAACCCATGGAACCCATGCATT
Source organism: Pseudotsuga menziesii (assembly GCA_001517045.1). Lineage (NCBI taxonomy): Eukaryota > Viridiplantae > Streptophyta > Pinopsida > Pinales > Pinaceae > Pseudotsuga > Pseudotsuga menziesii. Next base: position 188,025 of record LPNX010769134.1, read on the forward strand.
CGCACTCTTTGATCCATTGCCTTCTCTATGTCCCTACATGATCACTTGCACACATCCTCTCTGTGTAAATGAATATGGAGACATGATACACTTGCTTGGACAGTTATTCCACCTATCTAGAGCTCATTTCATCTCTACTGGTTCGAATTTCAAGTCATATCATCATCTTGGAGCTGATTACAAGTCTCAAGATCCTTCATTATTGCCTTCACATCATTGGATTTCAGTTGTTCTACATGGTCCCAGGTTCCATCCTCCAGCTGTCTTTGATCCAAGTAAGCAGATTTATCTTCTTCCCAAGAAGAAGATTCCTCCAGACATCAGCATTTAGTTTGGAGCAGCAACAACACCAGCAGTTCAACATTTTTGGTATTGCTTTTCATCTCCTTTCTTGAGGGAGGATTTTCCCCTTGAGGTTTTGCCTCTTTCCTCATTTCTTTGGACAATATAAACTGTAAAAGGGTGACCATAGCTTTATTGCTGGGCCCTATATGCATATCATCATAAAATCAGGCTTATAGGGGGGTGTTGGGATATAATAAACCCACTCATACACTTAGGATAAAATAATTAATCAATAGTGATTAATTATTCACCCACTAGCTTAATTAGGTGGCACCTTAAATTCAATGCATGCCATCTATATCCTAGGAATGATTTATTTCTGATTCTGGGTTCCTCTAGAATTAGTATACAGGACCATATAGCAGATTTTGCTTTTTCTGCTTTTTCTGCTTTATCCTGCTTTTCTATGGATAAGATAAAAGCTAGTCAACTAGGAAACTGGGTGCTTTTATTTCCAACCCATCTTCCATTAGTTTTTCTCCATTAGCATATTATTTCCATCTCCTTGACAACTCACTCATGCTTTTGCCAACTCGTGAGGTGCTTGGTATATTGGAAAGTGCTTTAAGGGGTTTATCATAATTAGTAAGCCTGCTTTTATGAGCTAGCTTGAGTTGTCTTCATGCAACTCCTTTTTCCTTTATAAGGATGTATTACCTATGTAATAATATCAATTATCATTTATTGATCATTCATTAATGTGTGTTCATTAATTATTCTTCTTCTCTCATTATGCTAATTCTCTACAATTCTCTGTGAGTTTAATTGTGTGCTTAGATCCTTAGCCAGTTTATGAAATTCCTTATGCCATCAAGGCCTTAGAATTTCTACAAACCCTTAGTCTTTCCAAAGACTTATCATAAAGTTTTCCATGACATATGACTTAAGCCTTAAACCCTAGGTTGTACACATTACGAATTGTTATAAAATAAATATCAATTGGATAAAATTGTATAACCATAAGCATAGCAATAATTACGACCATAAAGATTTAAACCCCACACTCTCAACTTTGCATAAACATAGAACATAGGTAAAGTTAGGCCAGGACTTTAGTCCTTTTATCTTTGGTATGCATAGGATATTGTAGCATAGTTATCATGCCATAGGATTTAATCTTTTACTGTTGTAGATAGATTCCATTAACAAAGTAACTTGCACAAAAAGGGGAAGTTTGCATTAGTTTGCAATGAACTAAGTAAACCCCGTAAAAGTAGGCGCAACCTTTTACCTCTCCAAGTGATCCCTTAAGGGACATAGATCCCGCAACTCCAACCCTTGAAAGGTAAAGGAAAGTCATAAATTTTAATAAACAAAACCATAAACAAAGTACAAAACATATAAATATGAAGTAAGACATAACAGAACCAGCATACGCAAATGTATGTTAAATAGTAAACACTAGAGGAGTAATCAGATAACTAGTTTGAGTAATATAACAATAGTGCATAATTACATCAGCATTACCTAGGAAAATACATAGAAAGGGAAAGGAATCTTATGACACTTAGATCTAGTAAACAATGATAGACTAATTCTACAAAAGTTAAATTAATCTCCATGATAGGTAGTATTTAAGTAGCCTGCAAATGTTTTTTTTTTAATTTTTGGGACATTACAAGTGGTATCAAAGCCCAGTTTCAACACTAAGAGACCTAATGGACATGCCAAACATTCATTGCAAAAAGTAAATTATGTTTTTGAAATTTTGTTAAATAACAAAAAAATTCTTGTTATTAAAGTTTTAAAATTATGGGATTGAAAGAACAATTCAGATCATGAGCATGGAAGAAGAAAACAATTGGCAAGGAAAGTTGAATATCCCCAATCGAAAAGAAGAATTGGTGGTTGAACTAAATTATAATATACTAAAAACCATACAAAGTCTGCAAGTAGACTTACAGAGTTTCAAGGATGATAATATGAATGAAATAAAAGAGAAACAAGCAATTAATGAAGCTTTACTACATAACATGATGTAAGGAATATCGTAAGGAAAACCCACTCATTCAACCAACAAGTTTAAGAAACATTTCTATCATAAATGGGACAACAACCGAAAGAAGGAAGGAAAAGAAGAAAACACACCCGAACCTCCAAAAAGAGATTATCACAGTATTTCTAGTGATAATTTCATTTCTCCTGGCAGAAAGAAATAGAGGAATCATGACAATATCCAATGAGAGTTCAGAGAGAGAAGATCCCTAGCCTATTAAGGAGATATGACCACTAGGAAAAAAGATGAAGAATGGCTTCTCGGTTTGAGAAAATACTTCTCAGTACACAACTAATGGAGTGAGATGAAAGTTGTCTATCAATGTATAATTTAAATGGAAAAGCATCTAGATGGTGGAGAGACATAAAGCACACCAAAAATGAATAGGTAAAATAAATCCAATGGAGTAACTTTCGAAGAATTTTTTAGGAGAAATACATGTCTGAAAGGTTTTTCAACAGGAAGGTGAAATAATTTCATGAGTTAAGGATGGGTTCCATGACCATGGATCCTTTTATTAACATATTTTTGAATCTATTACATTATGTTCCATACATAAAGGATGAGAAAGTGAAAATACAATAGTTTTTAAGTTGTCTTCCTCCCAACTTTCGGAAGCTATGTATAGCATAAATTTTTTTATTTATGTAAACTATAAAAAGTTAAACATGATAAACCTGGCTGGTGCGATTAGCCACAGATACAGAATGAAAGATTTCTGAAATAGTTAGAGATTCTAAGGTAATCCTAAATGGTTTCCATCCTAGGATAAATATGAACATTTTATGCTTAGGATCGTATGATATACTTATTGACATGGACTGGTTGGAACAACACCATTTCATGCTCGATTGTCTACACAAGTCAATCCTGTGTACAAATAGACAAGGGAATCGGGTAAATATTCAAGACATACCTAAGAAGTTTTCCGGAAGGAAAATATCTACCTTACAAGAAAAGAAGTGCATTAGAAAAGGATGCAAACTCTTTGCAGTGAACATGCAGGATATAGAAGTTGAAAGAGAACAACATATCGAGGACTTTCCAATTCTCATATACTTTACAAATGTATTTTCTTAGGAGATACTAGGATTACCACCGAAACGAGACTTATATTTTTCCACAGAAATGACACTAGGGTCAGTTCTGACTCCAAAATCCCCTCACCTCATGAGCACACCAGAGTTGGTGGAACTCAAGCTATAGTTGTAGGAGTTGATTGAGAAGGGATATATATGACTTAGTGAGTGCCCTTAGGGAGCACCGATACTTTCCATAAAGAAGAAGAATGGTATGATGTGGATGTGCATCTATTACCGCCAACTTAACCAGAGGACCATCAATAAGAAATACCCACTCCCTAGGATCGATGACTCGTTCGACCAAGCAGGAGGAGCCAAGATATTTTTGAAGATCAACCTAGACTGATCAGGTATGGATCCACAATGACGATATTCATAAAACCCCATTTCGCATGAGATACAACCACTACGACTTTGTAGTAATTCCATTCGGGTTGATCAATGCACCCACAAAATTTATGTGTATGATGAACAATATATTCAGTAACTCCCTGGAAAAATTTTGTTTTGTCTTTATAGATGAAATCCTAGTTTACTCTAAGAGTAAAGAGGAACACGAGGACCATATCTACATAGTACTACAGGTGTTACCAGAACACCATAGATACAGATACAATAAGTAGGCCACATCATCTATGAGAAGGGGATAGTCATGGACCTGGAAAATATTAAAGCCATAGAGGATTGTCCTACCCCTACTAGTGTCACAGACATTAGGTCCTTTTTAGGACTAGACGGTTACTACAGAAATCTCATTGAGAAATTTTCAAGGATAGCTTGTCCTATGAACACTTTGCAAAATGAGGAGAACAAGTTCTTATGGATGACCAAGTGCGAGGAAAGTTTTTAGAAGCTTAAATAACTTTTGATGACAACACCAATACTATGAATTGCGGATCCCGATGGAGATTTTGTTGTTTGCACGAATGCAAGAAGGGAAGGGATCGAAGGATTCCTCTTGCAGAACTATTATGCGATCTTTTATGAATCACAAAAGTTAAAGGAACTCAAAAAAAACTACCCCAACCATGATCTTGAGTTAGCATCCATCATCCATGGCTTGAAAAGTGGAGGCACTACATCATGGGGAAGAAATTTCTTCTAAAAAAAGACAATATGATTTTGAATTATTTATGTGAGCAACTAGATCTAAACTCTAGGAAGGCCATTCCCAAATTTATATTAAAAAATTGTTTAAGAGGTGCTCCCTTTTTGAATTTTAAATCATTTTGATTGGATAATACATGATGACATGGAATTTCTATTATTTTTAAAAGGCCCATTTTAAATTGAAATTTCCTCTAATGGTTGATGCTTTAAGACGATGAGGTCATATGTTATATGAAGTCACTTTATGTCAAACCAATTCTGAATTACATGAGAGGATTAGAATGACCAACGGAGTTGACCCTTTCTATGTTGAAATCCTAAAGGAGGTACAAGAGGATGTGTTGTTTCAATAACAAAAAGAGTACAAGGTAGATGAAACTGGACGGTTGTGGTCCAAACAAATATTGTATGTTTCAGAAGGAGGGGACATCAGGTCTAGCATCTTCACGGAATTTCATCAAACACCCTAATTGGGGCATCCAGGATATCAAAAGATGATATCTGTAGTAAAGAAACACTTTCTATGGCCTAAGTTAAAGGCCGAAATAGCATTGTTTATCATGAAATGTCAAGAATGTCAGCTGATCAAAGCTGAGAACTAGCATCCTTCAACATTGTTGCATCCATTACCCATTCCAGAATGGAAATGGTAGGTCATTAGTATGGATTTTATTATGGGTCTACCAAAGAGTAAGAAGCAAAATGACTCTATCTTTGTAGTAGTTGATAAGTTTTCAAAAGAAACACACTTCATTTGAGTGAAGTCGACATACAAGGAAGTTCACATTGTCGACATATTCTTAAAGGAGATACTCAGATTGCACGGATTTTCCAAGGAAATCATCTCCAATTGAGATACAAAGTTTACTAGGAACTTTTGGAGATCCTTATTCTTCATATTAGAGATGCAGTTAAAATTTAGTACTGCTTACCACCCACAAACAAATGAGAAGACAAAATGGGTAAACCATATTTTAGAACACATGCTTAGGATGTATGTCATGAACAAGCCCACCAAGTGAGAAGATTACCTGCATCTTGCATATTTTGCATATAACAATGGCTACTAGACCTCCACCAAGATGAGTCCCTTTGAGGTACTCTATGGACGAGAGTGTATAACACTGGTTACTTGGGATATCTAGGTGGATCAACTCATGTTAGGGCTCAAATTACTAAAGGAATTGGAACAATTGGTTAACAAGGTCCAACTGAACATTAAAGAAGCACAATACCTCCACAAGAGTTAGGCGGATAAGAAAAGAAAAGATAAATATTATCACATAGGAGACCATGTTTACTTGAAAGTAAAAGAAAAATGGAGCATATTGATCTTGGAGAGGTGTAGAAAGTTGGCACCAAGATTTTGTGGACCCTTTGAGATACTAGCCAAGAGAGGGCCAATGCCATATGAACTATCTTTACCTCCTCACATAATAGTTCATAATTTTTTTCACGCATCCTGATTAAATAAATATGTATATGATACTAAACATGTGATTGATTGTTCCTTGTTATAGGTGGAACCGAAACAGGAGTTTGTACCTAAACCCCTTCATATACTGGACAAGAGAGAGGTGTATCTTAGGAAGCCCACCATAGTCCACCTGAAAGTGCAATGGAAGCACTTTGAGGCTGATGTGGCTACTTGAGAGAATGAAACCACCATGAGAGAGGCTTACCTTGCCTTGTTTCATGAGTTGATTCCCAGTCCCTATAACACTAGGCATGGTGTTGTTGTAAGTGGGGAGGGATGTAATATTCTAAACTTTTTATCTAACACTTATGGACATAATCCCCATTGCATATGATGTTAATTTGATGTTTTATTTGTAGGAATATATTAAACACACTCACAACTTAGGATAAAATAATTAATCATTATTTGATTAATTATTCACCCACTAGCTTAATTAGTTGGCATCCACTTCCACCTTAAAGTCAATACATGCCATCTATATCCTAGGAATTATTTATTTGCAATTCTGGGTTGATATTGACCACCTTTTGACCATCTAGAATTAGTATACAGGACTTTAAGCAGATTCTGCTTTATTATGCTTTTTCTGCTTTTCCTGCTTTTCTATGGATAAGATAAAAACTAGTCAACTAGGAAACTGGGAGCTTTTGTTTCCAACCCATCCTCGATTATTTTTTCTCCATTTTACAGGATTATCATGTTATTTCCATCTCCTTGACATCTCACTCATGATTTTTCCAACTCATGAGGTCCTTGATAGATTTAGTAAGTGCTTTATCCACCTATGGGGGTTTTGCTATATTTTGGTAAGTCATCCTTTTTGAGGTTTATGAGTTGTTTCCATAAAAATCGATTTTCCTATGAGGGATTTACTATTTATATACACTAATATTCATCATTGTTCATTGGAAGGATAAACACCAATATTCATCTCTTCATTCATGTGATTCAGTCTCTTTTCTTCTCTCTATTGTTCCTGTGTATGCTTGTGAGAATTCTTAGTAGAAATATCTATTTCTTGTGATTATTCTTAGCATAATTGCACATAGAATTGATCTATTATTTCTACATGGTATCAAAGCTAAAAGGTTGATCAAGTTCTATAGAGTTGAGGAGCACTTCCAGTCTCCTATCCCTCAGATTAAAAGAAGACCTTGTCTAGCTTACAAGATTTTCTCCTAGTATGTTTTGCAGGTTGTAGAGAGTATCTATTGGAGCATATCAACAACTTAAATATGGATTAAAAATTTCCTCTACTATCTCCTTTCAACTATGCTGATTGGAAGCCAAATATGAGTGCATACTTGAAGAGGCAATGTCTCTTTGATGTCTCCATTGGTGCATTGAGTGAACCTGAGTCTTATGAAGAGAAGATTGATTGGATAAATAATTGTGATAGAGATTATGGAATTATGTGTTTGGAAATGTCTCCAAATATATATCATCTCATAGATTCTATTGAATTTCCATTTGAGCTTTGGAAAATTTTGGACAAAGCTTTTGGTTTGCAGGAAATTGAAGATGAAGCATGGAGCGAACCTAGCATCTCCTCTTGTTCTCTTTCTCAAGATTTCTTGGCCTCTACATTCTCTGATGAAGTTGATCATGATGAAGAAGCTACTCATACAGTTCATGTTGCTTCTTCCCTCTTTCATTCGAATGCTTCCTCCTTTAATGAAGAAGCAAATATTGAAGAGCCATCTTTTTCTGTGTCTCTTGAAGGTGATTTTTCGTCTTGTGATACTATTGATGAAAAAGAAGTAACATATGGATCTGCTGCCGATATTGATTATGATCCTATAACCCATTCATTTTCTCTAAATATCCTATCTTATATTATGAGATATATGTGCTATATTCTTCAACCCTTTTGCATACCTCTCTCATTGATGGTGCGCAACCCAGTGACTTCCAGGATGTTTGCTTAGCCCCATCAAGCCTTCTTTGTGTCATACCACTTACCTTATTTGATCTCATGTGCTTCAGCATATCCTCCTTTGTTCTTGGCATCAATACTTAGAGCCTTCTTGAAGATTGTAAACATCTCATTCTTTCCTCCTTTCATACAGAGGATTCATTACCAGTGTATTCCCATGAGTCTATTGATATGATTATATGTGATCCTTTGAGGATTATATGAAGCATATTTGCAGGTTGATACACATATCATACCACCATCCATACCATCTACCATAGCTCCGAATAATCCTAAGACTCTACAAATCCCTAGTTCACTAGTTGATTCCTCATTGGTCTCTTATGCAATGATATTTATCTTACATGATTTGAATTCTTTCCTAAGTTTGAGTGGTTGGTTATCCATGACCTTAGTCATATATGGACTGATATTAAAAATTTTTTGATCTGTTCTAAACACTTATGGTTCAGATCTTATGCCCATCCATCATTCAGATTTTTACACCTATCAGTTTTCCTTAGTTGCTCATAAATTTCCTAGTCTAGCCCTATATCCTCATGGAGCCACTGAACCCTTTTTCCTTGATGTTCCATATGTTAATATTTCTAATATATCAGAGTTTTATCAGCCTCATATCAGATCTATATAGGTGCTACATCAGATTGGAATATTGACATGTTATTCACATCACAATTTTGCAGCTATTCAGGGAATTGGGTGTGAAATAAATTGTCTTAATTTTTGTACTCTTTGGAAAGGAGTATGCACAGATATCTTTTCCATTTTAGATTATGTTCGCATCTCATAGTTTGATAGTGGAAAGAAGAATTCAGATAATTCTCCTAGTTCATCAGTTGATGAGATACATGGAACCTCTCCTCTTCCTTCTTGCATGTTCTACACTCTAGCGCATGATCATGGAGTTCATGATTTATTCAGCAACTCCTTCATCTAGAAGTAGTTCAGTCAGCTCATTAAAGTGAATATGAATATATGTTGAAGACATATTTCAAATTGTGTGTCTTGTCCTATCTTGAGGGAGGATTTTCCCCATGTGGTTTTGCCTCTTTCCTCACTTTTCTGGACATAATAATTGTTAAAGGGTGACCATAGCCTTATTGCTGGGCCCTATATGCATCCATATGCATCTATATTTTTTTGTCATACCATAATGAAGTCAGAATTATATGGGGGCGTAGGAATATATTAAACCCACTCACAACTTAGGATAAAATAATTAATCATTATTTGATTAATTATTCACCCACTAGCTTAATTAGTTGGCATCCACTTGCACCTTAAAGTCAATACATGCCATCTATATCCTAGGAATTATTTATTTCCAATTCTGGGTTGATCTTGACCACCTTTTGACCATCCATAATTAGTATACAGGACTTTACAGCAGATTCTGCTTTATTCTGCTTTTTCTACTTTTCCTGATTTTCTATGGATAAGATAAAAGCTAGTCAACTAGGAAACTGGGAGCTTTTGTTTCCAACCCATCCTCCATTAGTTTTTCTCCATTTTCTAGGATTAGCATGTTATTTCCATCTCCTTGACAACTCACTCATGGTTTTTCCAACTCACGAGGTCCTTGATAGATTTAGTAAGTGCTTTATCCACCTATGGGGGTTTTGCTATATTTTGGTAAGTCATCCTTTCTAAGATTTATGATTGTTTCCATACAATTTGATTTTCCTATGAGGGATGTACTATTTATGTACACTATTATTCATCATTATTCAATGGAAGGATAGACACCAATATTCATCTATTCATTCATGTGATTCAGTCTCTTTTCTTCTCTCTATCGTTCCTGTGTATGCTTGTGAGAATTATTAGTAGAAAGATCTATTTCTTGTGATTATTCTTATCATCATTGCACATAGCATTGATCTATTATTTCTACATTAGTTTGTATATTGGGAATAATACCCCACTGCACGTGAGAATGATGATTTGTTTGATATATTGGGCATAAGCCAATTACATATGTTTTATGTATATGATTTCATATGTTGGGCATGGAACCTAAAGCACATAATTTATGAGATATTTGTGTTGAGCGTGAGCTCTGAGGCACATGATTATTTGATGTTTGTGTTGAGCAAGAAGCTTTAGAGAACATGAGTATTTGATGTCTTTGTTGAGTGAGAGGCTTTGGATCACATGAGTATTTCAATATTTGTGTTGAGAGAGAGAGGCTTTGAACAATATGAGTTATGAAACCTTTTTGTTGAGAATGAAGCCCTAAAGTACATGAAAAGATAAGAATTGGAAGTGTTCGGCATAATCCTCAGATAATTCCAAGTTGATGTTGAGCATAAGCTCTGGAACATTGGATCCTTGGCCACTATATCCCTAGTTGTATTCTACAAGTACATCCTAGCATTAGTGTTGAGAGAGGAGCTCTGGAATTGCAATAAGTTCTAACTCTTTGTTTATTAGCATTGAGTATGGGATCTGAATAGACAGTAGGATTTACTTAAAAATTAATATGTTGAGTGAAAATGACTCTAATAAAACATTGATCTCATCTTACTTATTTTTAAATGCTTGAATGAAATTTCAAATTTCTATATCTCATCAAGTACTGAAGAACTACCATGTTCAATGAGGTAATCCAACATGCAAGGAGGTTTAGAGTTGCCTAGCCTAGTTGACCTAGCCCCTACCTGAAGGGGTTAATAACAAGTGACTATAAGCTAAAAATAAAAGTATCATGTGATTAGGGATCATGCTATATGATACCTAAATTAAAAAGGTTAATAGTGGTATATGGATATATAGTTATATATAATGTGAATAAAATACTTAGCATAAGTATTAATAATACTAACTATGTATATAATGAAATGAGCTATATATTAATTTTTATTACTAATATGAATTAAAATATTAAATATCTAAAACAGTTAAGTTGGAACTAGTCAAAGAGTTCTTAAGTTAAATTAAATAAATATTAAATTCATTTAAATTAAGTAAAAAGGGTTATTTGAAGAAAACAAATGATTCTTGATTTAAATGCCCATTTTCCTAAAGTCTGTCTATAAACACCAAAGCCAAAGAGAGGTTTGCTAATCTTTTTATTATTCCACTATTCTACCTGATTATTCTCAAGAGAGTTCTTGGAGAGAATTTTTCCTAAGAGGAAAAGAAAACTGGTACAGAAACTGTTATCTCAAATAGGGAATCCTCACCTTAGGAGCTCTAAGCTACTTGTATGCTAGAACCAGCTCAAGGGGATCGATATTGAAACCATGAACGTTTCCGAGTCATGGTTGGGTCGAACGTGGTAGTTTCCAAGTTATTCGATTAACTAAACAGAGGTAAGAACTGTCTATGTCCTTGTTAATGTTGTGTGTTTGAGTGTGCAGGATTTCCAGCCATTAAAATAGCTTCAAATTCAAGGTATGAGGTTCCTTTATTTTTCTTATAGTGCTTGCACTTTTCTTATTAAATGAAGGGATTAAATTCTAGAATGACAATAGGGATAACATCTTCATGAAATAGCTATTTAATTTTTACGTAACCTAAAATAACAACTAGGGTTATTTAGTTTACATGTTCATAAAACCCCTAGAAATAAAGACTATGCTACAAGAGTGTTTTTAAAACCATGATTGTCTAGTTAGAAAAATATAGATCTTATTCTCATTATTAATTCTATACCTTCAAATATACTTTTATCAATTTTCAAAACCATAGGATAATATGGTCTCTATTATTTCTGCATTACTCTTTCGTCATTTATATTTTAAATTAAGTATTCTCTAATGGTGTATTTTTTGAAGAGATTCTAAATTATTTAAGTCATCTAGATTCTTGATTTGTTCAAAGTTAATTACAAAAGTAAAACAAAGTGTATATACAGATAAACCAATTTATAAAATCCATAGATGAGAGGTCAAATCTCCAAGTGGAAGAACTACAAACCATATTTAAATCATATTAAAAATAACTAATAAACCATCAACCATGAGAGCTAATTAAAATACACAAAAATGAAACTATCTCTATCTAAATCCAAATCTACATTTGCACTGCTTCCAGATTACATATTTGCAGCACGTTTATTATTATTTCAACCATCAAATCCATTATATAAAATTATACCATAAACAATGTTTTTAAACAATAAAGTAATTACCATTTCTATGATGAATCTTAAACACATACAATGTATCACAACTAATATAAACAAACCACCAAGAATAAAATATATACATAATACAAACCAAATCATTAACCAACATATCCATTAAAAAACAATCCAAGATCGAATCCTGTCGGCATCATTGCCAAAACAATAATATACACATTGTGTTAAAACACCAGTCCACATGTTAGACAACCCAAGATCGAATCCTATAGGATTATGAAACCAAAACTAGAACGGTTTGTTAAAACACTTGTCCATGCATTAGACAACCCAGGATCGAATCCAGTAGGATTCCATTATTGAAAACGAAAACCAAATCGAATTGCATTCCCAGGAATCAAATCTTGTAGGTATCGATTTTAAAACACCAACGTATTAAGTCCATAAAGGGTTTTCATTACATGACACCCACAAAAGATTCAATAGAAACCACAGTTTACACCAAATATGAAATACGCTAAGAGAACCAAAACACACAGAGAATTAATTCAAACTCTATAAAATGTACCAACTGCATATTCACCCAGTGGTTGATCTAGGATAATGGGTATGAAGAGAAACCCCATCCACAACCAACAATAAATTTTACCCAACAAGAATAAATGCTGAGAAGGAATAATTTAAACCCTACTATCAATGCTTATAGTCATGATAACAAACCTTACATTCCACAAATTTAATACATAAGAATTAAATTAACACAAGCACAATTTACATAGTTCCATTCCAAGCAATAGAATTGTAATGACAAATATCTCACATCATATAAATCCAAACATAGCACCATTCCATTAAAAAATCAAACCATACAATTTAATTACAAATCAAAATCTATTACAAAGTCAAGTATTCCTTTGAACATACACAATTCACCAACGTTTTCACATTTGAAACTTCCAAGAATAAGTCAATTGCATTCGCATCTCTCGGATTCCCAACACCATACAAAGGCCACAAACCAACTACCCAAGTCTACAAACACAAACTAGATAGAGATTAACTCTCCCAAACTAGAGTGCAAAACTCTGTCACCCACAAGCACAGAGGTAAAGCCCTACATTGTTTCACAAGGATTACCCATTAAAGGGTTGTGTAGATATTCCAGAGAGACACCGACGAGCCATGATTCCAAGCCACCCTGTCACCTACAATATCAAAAATGAAGAGCCATGAGAAGTCTGTTGAAACCTCAATTGATGAAAAAAATAAAACCTTGCTACAAAATGAGGCTGAGAACATACCTCTCGATGTTGGAGAAGTTGTTACTCCATGCACCATAAACACCCAAGGCCCAAAACCACACAAACCACAAGAAGAAGAACAGAATGAATTACCCACATGAGCGTTTGTGGCTCAATTCCCACTCTTTCCAAGGAGCCATAAATGTGCCACCGTGGTTTCCACTATCAATGCAATTTTTACCGACATCTCCATGGTTAAAACCATAATGAATTCTCATTCGCACGAAAACCTCATCAAACCTTCCTTGGTATCGTTAAGACATAGTTTCATGGAATATGAAATATGCCATGAAAGGTTTACATATAACCCTTAGTCTTTCCAAATACTTATCATAAAGTTTTCCATGACATATGATTTAAACCTTAAACCCTAGGATTTACACATTACAAATTACATTTTATAAACTAAATATCAAGTGGATAAAGTTGTATAACCATAAGCATAGCAATAATTCCAACCGTAATGATTTCAACCCCACCCTGTCAACTCTGCATAAACATAGAAAGTAGGTACAGTTAGGATAGGACATTACTCATTTTATCTTCGGTATGCATAGGATAGTGTAGCATAGCTATCATGGCGTAGGATGTTAAATTTTACTGTTGTAGATAGATTCAATCAGCAAAATAACCTGCACAAAAAGGGGATGTTTGCATTAGTTCACAATGAATTAAGTAAACTAGTAAAAGAAGGTGGAACCTTTTACATCTACATGTGGTCCCTTAAGTGATACAAATCCCACCACTCCATGCCACATCAAATAATTGTCCTATTGATTATATTTTTTTTTAGTGGGCACTCATGATGATGATCTCAAAGAGAGATCAAAACGTCGAGCCTTAAAAAGCACCAATGCAATTTCCCCCTCATTTCAAACAAATCACTGCATATGGCTGTTTTCATAGTTAAAGGAAAGCCTTAACTTGTAATAAATAAAACCATAAATGAAGTACAAAACAAATAAATATGAAGTAAGACATAAATGAACCAACATACACAAATGTACACTAAATAGTAAACACTAGTAGAGTAATCACATAACCGGTTCTAGTAATATAACAATAGTGCATAACTACATCAACAATACCTAGGAAAATACATAGGAAGGTAAAGGCAACTTACCACACTTCAATCTAGTAAACAATGACAGACTTATTCCTCAAAAGATAAATTAATGTCTATGATAGGTAGTATTTAAGTAGCCTACAAAAAAATTATTTTTGAATTTTGGGGACATTACAGTCTCTCAATCCATGTTCCTCAAAAATTTAGCATGATAGAGCTTGCTCCAAATAATTTTACCTGATATGTTTCTCCACCTAATCTTTAGACAAAGAGAACTATTGAACCATTCCATGTTCTTAATATTCCATCCACCTTGACGTTTTGGGAGATCCAAACGCTCCCAAGAAACTAAATGAAAAGGATTACATTTTCCTGCACCATTAAAAAGAAAATTATTGATTTAGGGACAATCATTAAAGAAAACCAGTACACCGACACATTGGTTAAGATAGATTGCATATGGTTCATCCTCCCTACCAAAGACAGAAACCGATACACCCAAAGACAGATTTCTTATCAATTCTTTTCACAAGACACATCCAATCTAAATTCTTGTAGCTGTTTGGTTTTAGGAGAAAAGTGAGATGTTTAAAACCATTTTCCTAAAGATCCACTTTGTATTCAAACACAGAACCAATTTGACTTTTAACAAACTCCAATTATTTTTTGGTACAACATTGATTTTTCAGAACTTATCTCCATCCCAGAGGTTGAACCTTAAAGAATTTTATGCATATATTTCCATTCTTCCACTGAATCCTTATAGAAAATGATAACATCATATACAAAAAGGAGATAAGAAATAAAAAAAATTGGACCTATCTTCATACCTAAGAAAAAGCCTTCCAATTTTACTTTGGTGATCATATTGCTAAGTCCCTCAATGACTAGAAAAAACAACAAAGATGATAGAGGGCATCCTTTCTTGAGACCATTAGAAATTCAAAAAAAATAAAGTAGTTGGAACCCCATTAATAAATAATTCAAATTTTGCTAAAGAGATACATGAAAGAATCCATCTAGTAATTGTAATATCCCAAATTTTGAGCTAACACTTACGGGCATAAACCCCA
Organism: Pseudotsuga menziesii; assembly: GCA_001517045.1. Classification (NCBI taxonomy): domain Eukaryota; kingdom Viridiplantae; phylum Streptophyta; class Pinopsida; order Pinales; family Pinaceae; genus Pseudotsuga; species Pseudotsuga menziesii. The sequence goes on from LPNX010769134.1 coordinate 203,501, forward strand.
TTGATTACGATGTTACTTTGATGTTTTATTTTGATATATTGGTTCTAGGAACCCCCTGCATATGAACATGATGATTTCTTTGATATATTGGGCATAAGTCAGTTACATATGTTTTATGTATGATTTTATGTGTTGGGCGTGGACCCTGAAGCACATTATTGATGAGATGTTTTGCGTTGAGCAAGGAGCTTTGAATCACATGAGTATTTGAATGTTTGTGTTGAGCAAGAAGGTCTGGAGCACATGAGTGTTTAAGTTGTGTTGAGCGGGAATCTATGGAGCACATGAGTGCTTTGTTGTGTTGAGCCAGAAGCTATGGAACACATGAATTATGTAAAACTTTGTGTTGAGTAGGAAGCTCTGAAGCACATGAAAAGATAATTGGAAGTGTTGGGAATAAGCTCTCAAGTCTTCCAAGTTGATGTTGAGCCTAAGCTCTAGAACATTATATCCTTGTCCATTGTATCCCTAGGTGTATCCTACATGTACATACTAGCATTAGTATTAAGTGAGGAGCTCTTGAATTGCACTAAGTATTGTAACTCCCTATTTTTTTAGCATTGAGTATGTGATCTGAATAAGCGCTAGTAGTTACTGAAAATAATTAATTATGTCGAGTGAAAATGACTCGAGTAAAATATTGATCTCATGTGACTTATTTATAAATGATTAAATGAAACTTTGAATTTCTGTATCTCATCAAGTACTGAAGAACTACCATGTTATATGAGGGAATCCAACATGCAATGATGTTTATAGTTTCCTAGCCTAGTAGACCTAACCACCTACATGCCGCCTTAATGAAGGAACAGTCATAAGTTTAGGGATCATGTTATAGGATACCTCAAGACAAATGTTAACAAATAATATATATATATATATATATATATATATATATATATGTATGTATATAATTTATACATGGTATGTATAAATAGTAAGCATAGTAATAATATTAATGGTATAAGAAAGAAAGAAAGGCTCCATTTATTATTATTATTACTAAAATATAATTAAATATTATAATACCTATAAAAGCTCCTAAGTTAAATATTAAAAGTGCCTAAATTAAATAGAAGGGTTAAATAAAGAAATCAAATGATTCTTTATTTAACTATTCCTTTGACTAAAAAGTCTACCTATAAAGGCCCAAGACAAAGCGAGGCTTGGGGATCTCTTCCATCTTTTTGGATTCATTATTCTGCCTGATTATTTTCAAGAGAGTTCTTGGAGAACATTTTTCCTAAGAGGAAAAAAAAGAGAAATGATTCAGACCTGATATCACAGTTAGGGAATCCTTACCTTAGGAGCTCTAAGCTACTTACATGCTTGAACCAGCTCATGGGGATCCAGATTAAAACTAGAAACAGTTACGGGTAATGGTTGGGTGGAACATGGTAGTTCCCAAGTGATGCAGTTATCTCTACAGAGGTCATATTTTCCTATGAAATTGTTAATAGTGTGTAATTGAGTGTGCAGGTTTTTAGCCATTGGAATAGCTTCATCTTGCAAGTATGGGGTTCTTGATTTTTCTATTTCATTATCTAGTATATTTCCTATTAGAATATTCAAGGGCTTACATTTTAATTCCAACCATACGTATGTAATTATTTCCTATTTAGAATATTTAAGGGTTTACATTTTATTTATAAACCCTATGTCTGTCCAGAATGTTTTAAGAGTTTATGTTTTTAATTCTAAAAACCATGTCTGAAAATTATTTCCTAGCTTAAACTTTGATTTCCTAAGACCTAGAACTAATCCAACCAAAGTCTTTATATATATTTATCTATGGATTCTACTAGAAGATTTGATATTTTTAGCATACCTATACTTAGAATTAAAAAGACTAATTAGTATAAGATCTAAACATAAACTAATTATAATACACATTAAAATAAAGTATAGTAAAACAAAACCTAAGAAACAAACCAATATCCATTATTTAAGATAAACCAAACCATAATCAAAATAATAAATTAAAAGCTAAATAGTCAAGATATCGAGACCTATAATAGGTATGAAGGTATATTCTAAATAACCAACACTATAATCACACTATTTCATACCTAATAATAACCATTAAACCAAACTACTAAAGCTAAACTAAAACCATCGAAGACCTCCGAGGGTATGTATATAATTTTATAAAGAACCAAGTTTATAAAAAATATCATTCCTCATTAACCAAATTAATCCATAAATCGAATATACGGACAAGATATTCAGACCCTCTAGTGGTCTAAAGTTTATGTTTTAAATAAACAATAACCAACATATATCTTTCTCATTCATAAATAATCTGTTAAGTCATGATTTTTTCTTCCTTTGTTTGGTGCTTTTATTTATGTTTTTGAACCTTGCTAGTACTCTTTTGTTTCTAGGAAATTTTATTTATAAAGATAATTAGAGTTCAAACTTGTAATTTTCATGATTTTGATTTTTTTTAAGCTTGTTTTTTTAAAATTTTTGCTTTGATTTCATTATTGAATGGTTTTACAAGGCATATATGGATTAAATGGTTTTATAAATGACACTAAGGTCGATATTAAGTACATAAACCAAGTTTTAAACCTTATTAGTGGCCTAATGATGTGAAATTATTTGATAGGACTTTCTTGTAGTGTAAGAGCAAAATTGATACACTAGAGCGCTACAAGAAAGTCGCGAATGCAAAAATCATCATTTTTCATTCCGATTTTTTGGGTGTCTTGTCTCTGAGGAATTAATCACATAATTTGATGCATTTGATACATGTCCTGCATAGTTTATCATTGAAATAGGTGTATGATCATCATAAGAGGTAGATCATGGCAATTGCATGCAGCACAGGGTGAATGATGACAACGAGTAGAATGAGACAAAGCTTTTTAGGAGTTTGTTCCTTATCAAAAGGACACAAAGGATATTGAAGGTCGTGGTGGGAATCCACTACTGAAGAATCATGATTTTTCAACTTAATGAGGAATTAGGGCTTTTCAGCAGCAACTCTTTGAAGTGATTTGGACAGTAAGAGACAGGGGGAATGTGAAATTTGACACTTAACAACTGAAGTGATTGCATTCCAGCACTCGTATTGGTCTTCTAAGTAGGTACCCCGTGTGTCATTGTTAGGGCTTGCTTAATTTTGGGCTTTTCTGATAAAATTATTAATGTTAAAATTCAAAGGGGGAATATGAGTTTTTCACCTAATACATTGTAAATGATGAATTATTAACAAATATATCCAAGTATTCATCACTTAAAATAGTAAATTTCAAACAGAACTTGTTGAAATTCCCTAAACTTTGTGATTGGGTCAGACTATTGTAATTTGTGACAAAAGACTTCTGAACTGTGTGCTAGGACAGACTGTTAGGATTTGAAGATAGTTAGATTGTGGGATATCAACAGTTTCTGTTAAACCATAGTGAATATGAAGAAAAGGGGAAAAAATAATAGAGCTAAGCCTGTTGACCTAAGCTGGGTAGACAATTTTCCAAAATGTGTAGAGTTATTTTCAAATGCAGGATGGTTGACATTTTTTCAAAAGATTGATGGATATCATGCAGAGGTGTCCCACAAATTTGCTCAGTGCTATGATAAATACATTGTGTCTTTTGATACTTTATAATTTAAAATGACTAAGGAGATGGTAGCTGATGCAACAGGCATCTTGAGTGAGGGAGAATTGTGGTTTAATACGGTTCCATTCACCTTCAATTGAAAAAGGTACTTACTTCCTAGTGTAAGTGTAGATTGGGGTAAAGGTGTACCAATTCATAACTTCAAGCCTGAATGGATAGAGCCCATTAAATTTTTACAGAGTTATATTAGCTGTGCGGGTAGATATGCCTTTGTTTTCAAATACCACCTTAGATTTATTCAGCATCTCAGTAATGAGTCCAAGATGAAGTTACCCTTCTTCTTTCTTAAGATCCTGCAAAAGATGTCATGCAGGGTTAAGGAGCACCAAAATCATACAAGGAAGTCCATTTTCCATCATGGACTTATTAAACTTATCATAAAATTGTTTTACAAAGTAGGGGAAAAACTTGGGAGTATTTCATTTTCTTGTTAGGTTTTCAAAATGGTCAAGAAGGAAAGTCTCACAAAAGACAAGCTGATAAAGGGCAGAATTTGATCAGAAAGCTAGAGAAAAAGGTAAAGGTCAAAGATGAAGACATGGTTAAATTAGAGGAAGTTTCAAATCATGCAAATGAATACTTTGAATATAAGCAGTAACTTAATCACAATGAGAGCAAAAATTTACAGTGAGATATTAAGGAGGCAGAGCCTGTTGAAAATGTTGTACCTGCAGAGACAATTTCTGCTGAAAATGTTGTGCTTGCAGAGAAAATTTTAGACAAGAAAGAGGATATTGAAGATGAAAGACAAAGTTCTATCACAGTTCTATTAGAAGATAAGAAATTCCTATTTGATGATGATAAATTCCCTGTCACTGATGCAACTAGGGTTTGTACTAAGAAGGAATTTCATAGCCAGGGTGATGAGGTAGCATTACCAAAAAGCAAGAAGCTAAAAGTTGTTGAGATGGCCTCAGTTACCCATCAGGGTAATACTCTCAAAATGTTGGGGGAGATTGCTCCTATGTGGAGACCAAAAAATAGACCTAGAAATAAACTCAGACTGAATATGAAGAAGTTGTTGAATCCTAAATTGAACAAAGAAAGAATAACAGTGATATATGACTCTTCATCCGGTGAAAAATTGAATGTTGATAAGGGTGACAGTAAGGGTAAAAGTCCAATGGAATCAAAAAGAGAGTCTGTCCTGACTAATACTAAAAGATCTAATATATTTGTAGAGGTACGAAGTCAGATCTTGCAGGAACAACAAGAAGGTGAGATAAAGGGTTCTTACTCAGAAAAGAATGTGATGGTTGAGGAAAAGGTTCCATGTAAAGCTGAGAGTGAAGAACACCTAGGTTTTCCTGAAACTCCTACAGAATTGTTGCTAGAAGATGAAGAAATTTATAAGAGATTGAATATTCCATGGCTTTCCAATGAGATGCAAACCATAGTAGGAAATAAAACCTTTGATTCAGAAAAAGAGAATTTATAGAGAAGTGTAAAACAATATAAGTATCAAGTTTAGTACATGCAGGAAACGAATGATGGCTTGTTCAAGGAAAACAGAAGACTCAAAGGGGATTTGGAAGAGGTGAATAACCACTATCAGGAGCTAATTTTAGTTTCCAGAGAAGCATTGAAAAGGAAGAGGAATACAAAAGGTCAATTCACAATGTTGAAGCAAACCATCCAGGATCTGCAGCAGCAAAATGAAGAACTAACTAGAAAGATTGCAGATATGGAAGTAGATCAACTGAAGGCAAGAAGAAAATGCCAAGCCATGGAGGGGATAGCCTCGTTAGCTAAAGCAGCTAAGGATCTATAAATTTTGTTAAGATAATCAGTTATTAGTTAGGTTTGAAAGATACTTTATTTTTGTAAATATTATTTAGATGAAGCTATTTTGATGGGTAGATTAAAAAGTAGTTAGGGTTCAGTTCCTTAACAAATTTTGGAGGATAGTATTAATGTAAGTCACAAAAAGGAAAGATGGTTCAATTTTTTGGCTGGCAATAGGAGGTCTCCAGACTTGTTCATAAGCTAATTAAATGACTCTAATGTGTATTTGAATGACTGATTATGAAATTTATGCTCCATTTACCCTTTATTTTGTTTTGTGGCTTCATTTATAACCTATTTTAGTTACTCAGTTGGTAATTCATTGTTGGTTTAATGTTTTTTTACTTGGAATGCTTACCATCTATGGATGAAGCTCAGTGTTGTTTTTTGTTGGATTATGGTTATTATGTTATGCATCTCAACCTTTCTATGCCTATAATTTACTGTTTATTTAGATTTATGAATGCATTCCCTCTTGTCATCAAACTTCTCGACCAAAAAACCTTGAAAACCCTAAAAACCCTATTTTGTTTTATTGAAATTATTGAGATTGTGTTGGCTTGTTTCTCTTGTAGTCTGGGAACAATTTTTAGCATAAACATCTTTGGCGCCATTACTGAGGAACAAAGTTGAAAACATATTTTTCCCTAGGATACTTATAATTTCATTGGCTTTAAGAGGTGAACTTAAACCAACAAATCTTAAAGACTACTTTTCACCAGTTTGTCACAATGGCTACTAGGGGAATTGGAACTAGAAACAAACCTATTTCACCATTGTAGTTGGTTGTTTTAGACCCAGAACAGATACTAAAAACAACAATGAAGATTACAAGGTCGCAGTCACCACCAGCCCTATATAACCTTGTTCACTGGGATAGTTCATCACCTTTATCTATTTTGAGAAAAGAAGAAGAAACTTCACCTTGGTTAAAGCCTATAATTCATGTCAGTAACTTTCAAGTTTTCACTTATCCTCAATCCTTCAAAAAGGAAAAAATAGTATCTCCTAGTAAAATTCCTCTATTTCATCTGAAAGTTGGTAAAACCCCTTTTTAGTCAAGTTCCAATCAAATCTCTCCATCACTAAAGCCAGTCAACCTTAAAATGGTAGCCCAAAATCAGCCAGTAAATATGATGGACCAAATGGTTGCAGCTAGGTATGCACCCTTAGTTTTTGCTCAACCTTTGAATGCACTTCCTGGAGGTGATTATCAGAAGTACCTGCCTAGGTTTAATGGACAGGGTGAAACTACAGTTGAGGAACACTGGGAATCCTTTCTCAGTTATGGTGATAACTAGAATATTGAAGCTAAGGATGTATGGATGAGGATGTTTGTGCAGAGCCTTGATGGAGATGTCAGAAAATGGTTTAGGGAGCTACCTACAAATTCTATCACCATCATAGAAGAGGTTCAGAACCTCTTCATGAGATAATAGGGTGACACCAAATATCATACTTATTATATAACTCAGTTGGAGCCCTTAGTAGAAAGAAAGATGAAACCATCGTAGGCTTTTCGAAGAGATTTAATAAAATGTATGGCCAAATTCCTACAGAAATAAAACCTTTAGAAACATATGCAAATGCTTTTGATAATGAATTTTCTTTACTACTAAGAGAAATAAGACATGTTTCTTTACTGAACATGCAGGATGCAGCATCAAAGGTGGAGTTTAATATATTAGCTTCTATTAGATTGAAGAAGGAAATAGCTTAGCAAATGTATGACAAGAAAGGTAAGAAGGAAGAAGCTCTAGGGGTTTCAACATCTCATTCTACAGAAGGTAAAATTGATGAGATGTCCAAGCTAGTTAAGATCTTGACTACAAAATTAAAGAAGTTAGAACTAGAAAGAAGTTCAAACAAACCTATCCAAGAAGGTGAAAGAAACCATAACAATCAAAACCAATTCGGAAGACAGTTTGCTCCTCTCTTCACACCGAGAGAATGAAGAAATAATGATATACATCGAGAAAGGAGAGAGTCTGAGGATCAAAGGGTATCCCCACCTCTTCAGAACAATGTTGTTGATGAAGAAGAGATTGAAGAGGAAGTGTTATTTGAAGACACAGATCAAGATATGAACTATTTTGGAGAACAATTGACTGAGGGTTTTGTCATTGAAGAAGAATTTTTAAATGCAGAATACTATGATGTTGATATGTTTGAAAGAAAAGATGATTTAAATTTGAAAATAACTGATGTAACTGCTAATGTCTATCAGAATGAACGAAAGAAGACTTTGAATTTGAGGTCAGGCCCAAAACAAGTAGTACAAAACCCAAAGAAGAAGGTAGTTTTACCTTCTAAATAGCAATCTGATCCTATGTCAGAGTAAAAATAAATTCAGGATAAGCAAAAGAAGAGTATGGAGGTTGAAGAGGTAAATAAAACGGTGCATAATTTTAATTTGGAAAATGAATCAGAAAAAATAAAGATTCATATGCCTTTTATCGAATTAATGAAAAATCCTTCTTACAAAGAATTAGTTCTTAAAATGATTGGGTCAGCAAATTGTCAGCCTCTTTCTGATATAGTGAATCTACAAGAAGAAAATCCTAAGATCATTATTGGATCAACTTTGGCTGAAAAAAATGAGAATGAAGTAAGTGCTTCACCACCATTTTACATTACACTGACTATCCATGAACAAATGATACATAATTGTCTTTTAGATTCAGGAGCATCACATAACCTAATGCCCAAGGATGTCATGGAGGCTTTAGGTTTGAGTATAACAAAACCCTGCCATGATCTGTATGCTTTTGATTCTTGAGCTGTAAGTGTTTCAGTGTGACTAAAGATATGGTTGTTAGTTTGGCTCAGTTACCAATGAAAAGTGTGATCATGGATGTGGTAGTAGCAGATATTACACCTAAATTTGGATTACCTCTCTCTACATCTTGGGAATAGAAATTTGGTGGAACTTTATAGATGGATTTAACATATGCTACTATTCCTGTGTTTGGAGGAGAAAACAGAAGGCTATACAGAGAGCTTTAATTTTCCTATATTGTGACAGATTACAGGAACCCTACAAACCATCCTTTGTATGTTGTTGATAAAGATTTGGGTACTTGCATGTTACATTTTAGTGATGATGATAATACTACTAGTTTGTTACAGGTTGAAAAGGAACAACTAGTTAAATGCAATAAGGAACAAGAAGATGAGCTTTGGAAATTATACTTTGATGGATCATCTTGCAAAGAGGGTGCTAGAGCAGGGGTTCTTGTCATATACCCTGGAGGTGAAATAGTAAAGTTGATGTATAAATTAGAATTTATTACTACAAATAATACTGCTGAATATGAAGCTTTGCTTTTAGGTTTGAAGGCTACTAAATATTTGGGCATTCAGCAGATTTATGCATATGGTGACTTCGAGTTAGTTGTTGAGCAGGTGAGGAACAACTATCAAGTGAAACAGGATTTGCTAAAAGTCTACCGAAATGAGGTACGAGATATGAATGACAATTATTTTTTAGTTTTTAACATTACCTATATTCCAAGGGATCATAATCAGACTGCTGATTCATTTGCATTAGTAGCTACACATTCTAGAATTCCCAAAACCACACAGTTGAAGTATCCCATTGAGGTTAGGTATAGACCTTTTGTACCTAATAATGTAAAGAAGTGGAGAGTGTTTGAATATGACATTTAAATTAAAATATTTTTGGAACTTACACATGAGTTTTCTAATTCCCTGATTGATTAAGCAGAAGATTATGAGGATGAAGATGTTGAAGAGATTGCTGAAAATGAAATTGCTGGCCACAAGATTATTGAATTTAAAGGTAATTTCATCCCAAAAGGTGTGGTTCCTTTAGAAAGAATATTTTCAAAAGATTATACACCTCTAAAACCTATTGTATAGTCTTCAGAAGAGAATGTGGTGTATTGTAACATTGGTACTGCAGAACATCCTAGAATGGTGAAGATTTCAAAATCACTCACAACAGAATAGAGAAACAGGTACATTAAATTGTTAAAGGAACATGTTGATGTCTTTTCATGGTCTTATGAATAATTGAGAACATATGATATTGGTATCATACAACATAAAGTACCTTTAAAACCGAATGTTAAACCCTTTCGACAGAAATTGAGGAGGATTAATCAAGCCTTGTTTCCTGTTATTGAAAAATAAGTTAAGAAGTTATTAGATGCCAAGATCATTGTCCCTCTCAGGTACTCTTCGTGTGTTACTAACCTAGTTCTTGTCACGAGAAATAATGGAGAAACCAGACTGTGTGTTGAGTTTAGAAACTGGAATAGATCTTCACTAAAGGATAATTATCCTCTGCCTAAAATTCAGCAAATATTGCGGAAGGTTATTGGGGCACAGAGGATTTCTATGGTTGATGGCTTGTCAAGATACAATGAAATTTCTATGCATCCTGATGATGAATAAAAAATAGATTTTACTACTCCACGGGGAACTTTCATGTATGATAAGATGCCTTTTGGTTTAATGAACATTGGAGCAACTTTTCAAAGGGCCATGGATATAGCCTTTGTTGGGGAAAAGGACAAGTTGGTGGTAATTTACTTAGATGATATTACTGTATTTTCACAATTAGATGATGAACATCTAAAAAATTTGAAACAAACTTTCCTATAATGAAGAAAATTTGGTTTATCCTTGAATCCAAAGAAGTCACACTTTGCTGTACAGGAAGGTGAATTATTGGGTCATTTAGTTTCAGCTGATGGTATAAGGCTTGACCCAGAAAGGGTGAAAGCAATGTTGAAGATAAGTATTCCAAGGAGTAGAAAAGTTGTCCAATATTTCATTGGTAAAATCAACTTTCTGCATTGGTTTATACCAAACTTTGCTAAGACTATCAAGCAGATTACAGCCATGCTAAAGAAGGATCAAGAAGTTAAATGGACCACTGAAGCAAAGAACTCATTTGAAAAAATTAAGATGGCTCTTATCGAGGCTCCAGTATTAGTAAGTCCATATTTTACCAAGGAATTTCTAACCTTTTCCTTTGCATCTGAAGATACATTGGCTGCTATTCTTTTGCAGAAGAATAAGGATGGTCTTGAACAACCTATTCCATTCTTCAGCAAAAGTCTTGGAGATTCTAAATTAAAATACAGGATCTTAGAAAAACAGGCTTATTCTTTGGTAAAATCTTTGAAATTATTCAAAATCTATGTTTTGCATTCCAAAGTTATTTCATATGTGCCTAATGCTGTTGTAAAAGATGTTTTGACATAGCTTGACAGTGAGGGAATAAGAGGCAAGTGGATTGATAAAAGCATGGAGTATGATGTAGATATCGGACATACTAAACTAGTGAAGGGACATGGTTTAGCCAAGTTGTTGGCTGAATCAAATTGCTAAGCTTTAGGATTGCATTTGATCGCAGAGGAGCCAACTCAGGAAGAAAATCAAGCAAAGTTGGAGAAAGAGAAGATTATGGATTTCTATTCAGCATCTACATGGTATGATGACATTGTATATTTTCTATTGTATTTGCAATGTCTCGAACACTTAGATAAAAAAATTGCTTGGTCTTTGAAGCTAAAAACTACTAAGTACTGTTTGGTAGAAGAACACCTATTTTGGAAGGATCCTGGGGCTATTCTACGTAGATGCTTAAATAAACCTGAAATCAAAGGAGTGATTTCTGAATCTCATGAGGGTGCTTGTGGAGGTCACAAGTATTGTAAGGCAACATCATACAAAATCTTAAGAGATGGATAGTATTGGCCCTCTTTATTTATAGATGTATATCAGCAGGTAAGAGCTTGCATCCCTTGTCAGAAGTTTGCTGGTAAACGAAAATTGTCGTCATTACCTTTAAAACCAATTGCAGTAAGTGCCCCTTTCTAGCAGTGGGGTATGGACTTTATAGGAGAGATAAGTCCATCTTCCTCAAGACAATACAAGTGGATTTTGAGTGCAACATATTTCTTTACCAAATGGGTGGAAGATATCCCCACAAGGAATGCCATAGATAAGGTGATAATAGAATTTATTGAAGAAAATATCCTCAGTAGGTTTGGGTGTTCACAGAGAATAGTAACACATAATGCAAAGGATTTTAATTCTAAGGAATTAAGAGCATTTTGTGAAAAGAATTGCATCTTGTTGAAACATTCAACTTTTTACTATCCTCAAGGTAATGGTTTAGCTGAGTCCTTGAATAAAAATATCATTCAGAGTATCAAAAAATTGTTGAAGCATAATAAGAGATCATGGGATTCTATCCTGAAATATGGATTATGGGCTGACAGGAATAACAGTCAAACAAGCCATTGGAACTTGTCCTTTCCAATTAGTGTATGGTATAGATGCATTTTTTCCTATTCAATTGGGTATCCCATTGATGCAGTTTTTTCAGGATTGTTAGGAAGAACCTAATGATATGCAGAGAAGGATTTATGCAATGATAGAGATGCAGTAGAATAGAGAAAAAGTGGAAGAAAATGAACAGCTATACAGATTGAAAATCAAAGACAGATTTCACAAGAAAATCAAAGATAATACTTTCTCAATAGGTGACATGGTTCTAAGGTGGGATGCTATGAAGGAACAAAAAGGGAAACATGGCAAATTTGATAACCTCTGGTTTGGCCCCTTCCTAGTATCTAAGTTTTTGGAAAACAACACTTTTGTTCTACAGACTTTGGAGGGTGAGGAATTGTCAAGTCTAGTTAATGGACGATTCCTCAAGCATTTCCACAGTTTTTGAGGTGAATTTTAGTTTTCATTGTATATAATGATGTGAGTAAAACACAATAGGGACTCCATAACCCAATGGAAATTTTGCAGATTAGCAGGTAGCAGTACATAAGGCACTGGTCTACAAGTTCTTGAAGCCTCAAGAGGAGGACTTCATCCTGCAGCAGGAGCGAGATGATAAGTCATGATTTTATACTCCTTTGTTTTATGCTTCTATTTATGTTTTTGAACCTTGCTAGTACTCTTTTGTTTCTAGGAAATTTTTTTTATACAGATAATTAGAGTTCAAACTTTTAATTTTCATGATTTTGATTCTTTTTAAGCCTGCTTTTATAAAAAATTTGCTTTGATTTCATTATTGAAGGGTTTTACAAGGCATATATGGATTAAATGGTTTTATAAATTAAACTAAGGTCGCGATTAAGCACATAAACCAATTTTTAAACCTTATTAGTGGCCTAATGATGTGAAATTATTTGATTGGACTTTCTTGTAGCGCAAGAGCAAAATTGATACAGTAGAGCACTACAAGAAAGTCGCGAATGCAAAAATCATCATTTTTCAGTCCTATTTTTTTGGTGTATTGTCTCTGAGGTATTAATCGCATCATTTGATGCATTTGATATGTGCCCTACATAGTTTATCATTGAAACAGGTGGATGACCATCGTAATAGGTAGATCATGGCGATTGCATGCAGCGCAGGGTGAAGGATGACAGTGAGTAGAATGAGATAGAGTTTTTTGGGAGTTTGTTCCTTATCTGAAGGACATGAAGGATATTGAAGGTCGTGGTGAGAATACACTGCTAAATAATTGGGATTTTTCAACTTAATGACGAATTAGGGCTTTTCAGCAACAACTGGTTGAAGTGGTTTGGACAGTTAGAGAGAGGTGGAACGTGAAATTTTACACTTAACCATTGAAGTGATTGCATTCCAGTGCTTGTATTGGTCTTCTGAGAAGGTACCCCACGTGTCGTTGTTAGGGTTTGCTTAATTTGGGGCTTTTTTGATAAAATTATTAATGTTAAAATTCGAAGGGGGAATATGAGTTTTTCAACTAATACAATGTGAATGATGAATTATTAACAAATATATCCAAGTATTCATCATTTAAAACAATAAATTTCAAAGCAGAACTTGTTGGAATTCCCTAAACTCTGTGATTGGGTCAAACTATTGTAATTTGTCACAAAAGACTTCTAAATAGTGTTTTAGGATAGACTATTAGGATTTGAAGATAGTTAGATTGTGGGATATTGAAAAGTGCTCTTAAACCATAGTGAATATGAAGAAAAGTGGAAAAGCTAATAGAGTTGAGCCTACTGACCTAAGTTGGGTAGACAATTTTCTAGAATGTGTAGAGTTATTTTCAAATGCAGGATGGTTGACATTTTTCAAAAAGATTGATGGATATCATGCAGAGGTGTCCGATAAATTTTCTCAATGCTATGATAAAGACACTGTGTCTTTTGATACTTTACAATCCAAAATGACTAAGGAGTTGGTAGCTGAGGCAATAGGCATCTTGAATGAGGGAGAATTATGGTTTAAGAAGGTTCCATTCACCTTCAATGCACAAAAGTACTTACTTCCCGGTGTAAGTGCATATTGGGGTAAAGGTCTACCAATTCATAGCTTCAAGCCTGAATGGATAGAGCCCATTAAATTTTTATAGAGTTATATTACCTGTGAGGGTAGATATGCCTTTGTTTTCAAATATTACTTGATATTTCTTCAGCATCTCAGTATTGATTACAAGATTAACTTACCCTTCTTCTTTCTGAAGATCCTGCAAAAGATGTCATGCAGGGTTAAGGAGCACCAAAATCATACAAGGCAGTCCATTTTCCATCATGGATTTATTAAAATTATCATAAAAACTATTTTGCAGAGTAGGGGAAAAACTTCGGAGTATTTCATTTTCTGGTCAGGTTTTCAAAATGGTCAAGAAGGATAGTCTCACAGAAGATAAGTTGATCAAGGGCAAACTTTGATCAAAAACTTTAGACAAAAGGCCAATGTCAAAGATGAATACAGGGTTAAATTAGAGGAAGTTTCAGATCATGCAAATGAATACTTTGAATCTGAACAACACCTAAATGACAATGAGAGCTAAAATTTACAGTCATATATTAAGGAGGCTAAGCCTATTGAAAATGTTGTACCTGTAGAGACAATTTCTGCTGAAAATGTTCTACCTGCATAGAAAATTTAAGATGAGAAAGAAGATATTGAAGTTTAAAGACAAATTCCTATCATAGTTCTGTCAAAAGATGAGAAATTCCTATTTGATGATTATAAAGTCCCTTTCATTGATGCAAATAGGGTTTGTATTGAGAAGGAATTTCATAGCTAGGGTGATGAGGTAGCATTACCAAATAGAAAGAAACTAAAATTTGTCTAGATGGCCTCAGTTACCCATCAGGGTAAGATTTTGAAAATGTTGGGGGAGTTTGCACCTGTGTGGAGACCAAAAACCAGACCTAGAAATAAACTCAGACTAGATCTGAAGAAGTTGTTGAATCCTAAATTGAGCAAAGAAAGAATAATAGTGATAGATGATTCTTCATCTGATGAAAAATTGAATGATGATAAGGGTGATAGTAAGCATAAAAGGCCAATGGAATCAGAAAGAGAGTCTCTGCTAACTGATACTAAAATATCTGTTATATTTCTAGAGGTACAAAGTTAGATGTTGCAGGAACAGCAAGAAGGTGAGATAAAGGGTTCTTACTCAGAAAAGAATGTAATGATTGAGGAAAAGGTTCCATTTAAAGCTCAGAGTGAAGAACACCTAGGTTTTCCTAGAACTCCTATAGAATTGTTGCTAGAATATTAATAAATTTATAAGCGATTGAATATTCCATGGCTTCCAAATGAGATGCAAACCATAGCAGGAAATAAAACCTTTGATTCAGAAAAGAAGAATTTACAGAGAAGTATGAAACAATATAAGTATCAGGTTGAGTACATGCAGGAGATCAATGATGGCTTGGTCATGGCAAACAGAAGACTTAGAGAGGATTTGGAAGAGGTGAATAACCACTATCAGGAGCTGATTGCAGTTTCCAGAGAAGCATTGAAATGGAAGAGAAATACAGAAGGTCAATTCACAATGTTGAAGCAAACCATCCAGGATCTGCAACAACAAAATGAAGAACTAACTAGAAATATTGCAGATATGGAAACAAATCAACTGAAGGCAAGAGTAAAATCCCAAGCCCTCGAGGGGATAGCCTTGTTAGCTGAAGCAGTTAAGGATTTGTTAGGTTTGTTAAGATAATCATTTATTAGTTAGGTTTTAAAGTTACTTTATTTTTGTAAATATTATTTAGATGAAACTATTTCAATGGGTATACTAAAAATAAGTTAGGGTTCAGTTCCTTAACCAATTTTGGAGGATAGTATTAATGTAAGTCACAAAGAGGACAGATGGTTTGATTTTTTGGCTGGCAAGAGGAGGTCTTCAGACTTGTTCATAAGCTAATTAAATGACTCTTATGTGTATTTGAAATAATGATTATAAAATATATGCTCCATTTACCCTTCATTTTGTTCTCTGGCTTCATTTATAACCTGTTTTAGTTACTTAGTTGGTAATTTCATTGTTGGTTTAAAGTTTTTTACTTGGAATGCTTGCCATCTGTGGATGAACCTCAGTGTTGTTTTCTGTTGGATTATGGTTATCATGTTATGCATCTCAACCTTTCTATGCTTATGATTTAATTTTTATTTGGATTTATGAATGCATTCCCTCTTGTCATCAAACTTCTCAACCAAAAAACATTGAAAACCCTAAAAACCCTATTTGGTTTTATTGAAATTATTGAGATTGTGTTGGCTTGTTTCTCCTGTAGTCTAGGAACAATTTTTGGCATAAACATAATCAAACCACAAAATATAACTAACCAAATCATATAACCAAGTAACTTTCCACATAATAAAACAACTGCATCATTATGCAAAGAACTCTTTGAAACATAGAATAAATAAACAGAGGTCAGAAGATCGATTTCCTGTAGGAATGAATGCCAAACAAACCTTTAAAAGTAATCATGTTTTACAACAATGGTGACTTAGGATCAAATCCTATAGAGTCCATTCATTTTACATTTACAAGTCACCCTATCGAATCCTACAGGATTTACTAATTTTACTAAACACCACAATGCTTCAACCATACATACCACACTATGTTAATATCATACATAGGTCATAAAAATAATACAACATAATCTGTACACAGAGGTGAAGCCCAAATTTATTTACAAGTTGTAACTAATTGCTGGCCCGCGTCCCTTTACATACAAGGAATTTAAACATGATCATAACCCATTTTAAAAACTGCCAATGCTATGTAAATAGTAACGACACCCATTCAAAGGGTTAAACCCATAGTCACAACCTCTACATTTAAATACATGGAAATAATCACAATAACAATTTAAACCATAAAACATTTATGTCATTCATAAACTTACAAACTCGTAGCTCTAATGGAGGGAATTCCATTTCCATCCATGGCATGGTTCCAAAGGCCAAGCAACGTTGTCAACAAATCCATATAAAGAACTTAAAACCATATTTATTAGACCACGCAGAGTCTCTCTAGTGATAAGCTAAGAACCATAAACTTAAACACACACACATAATGTAAACATTGTAGATATCATCTTTATAAAGAAAAATAAGAGTTTACACAGTCATATAACCTAGGCCTTGCACCACTGCAAGCAATGGCGTGGTTTTCGTATCCAAGGCATAAACAAATTTACAATTCATAGATCTTGTGAAGAATCACCAAGACCAACATTACTAAACAGAGTATCCTTTTGCAAAAAAACCAAGAATACATTAAGTCCCGACCCAAAGGAACTAAACCCCAATGAAAACCCCAAGTCTTAAAATGCATCCCTGATGCTTTACACACACATCCCCTTTCCAAATCACAGCCACTAAAACCGGACCAAACACTCAACCAATGACAATTTTTAAACTATGTCACGATATACACATAAGAGAAGGAAACAAGTTAATACTTGTTACAATAGAGCTTACCCGAAATGGGTATGGTGTTGACCTCAGGAAGACTCACAACCCACAAACCACGTTGCAAAAACCATACAACCTACAACCAAAACAAGATATGATGATAAGTATGATTTGAACCCAAACTGAACAACATTACAATTCTACTAAACCAGAATGGAAGTCATACCTACAATTACAACCAACCTCCAAAGCACTACGCCACCAAATAGACGAGAGACGGACCTCACGCAATCTATTGCGAATGACCCAAACCATCATGAGAGTCCAAGTAAGCTTGAGACCCACGCATCCCAAATATCATTAATGTCACCACCCTAACCTCCAATAACATAAATCAAAACCCATAGCATATATTTTATGCCACCCTCTAATGCAGAGCCATGTTTAATCAACGTGCAACATATAAATCCCATTATGTGCATCAAATACATAGAGTATAGCAATAGTCCATGGAATATGAAATATTCCATGGATGACTATTGTGAAGGTTATAAATTTATACACCAAGACTATAATAAACCATGAACCATGTTATAAAATTCTAAAACCATAGATAGTGTGTCTCGTGTAAATCATATAATACAGCCGCATTTAAATCAATGACATAAGGTCCATTAAAAACAATAATAGTAACATGTACAACATAGGCTAGTAAAAAATCCATCCTTCTATAATTATCAACTAACAACCATCATAGTATTCACTAGGAAGGAACTATAAGCTTGTCGTCATCCAAGCTAGGTGTTTGTGAAAAATGGGAAGTATGTCTTGTCCTGCTTTTGTAAGTAGTTTTTGTCATCAAGTGCAGCTACATGCGATAGTGAAATAAATGCAATAGTTCATAAGAACTAAGTAAGCCCCATAGTGACAAGTAGAAAACAACTAGCTTTCAGGTGTTTACAAGGGACATAAGTCACGCCACTCCACCCCTTTTACAATACAAGGTAAGTCAGAATGGTTCATAAAACAGTAATCAAACTTTATAATAAATGTGTAAGCAATCAAAATAACACACATACATATAAAGGTGTAACCATAGAACAAGATAGTAAGTAACATTATGACAACATAGTATTACATTCATAACCACATTGAGAAATATGAAATCAAGGAGTAAGAACAGCTTATGACATTAAAGAATAGTAAACAAAGTACAATACCTTCCACATAAGTTTAAATAATGTCCAGTTCAGGTAGTATTTGACTAGCCTAATAATTTTTATTTTTAGTCTTTAAATTTTGGTGACATTACATGTGGTATCAGAGCCCAGTTTCAGCACTAAGAGACCAAATGGGCATACCATACATTCGTTGCAAGGAAAATAAAGTATGACTTTAAATTTTGTTAACTAACATAAATTTTTTGTGTTATTAAAATTTTGCAATTGCAGCATTTTAAAAGAACAGTTTAGATCAAGAACACTAAAGAAGATAAAATCTCGAAATGGAAGTTGAATACCCATACCCAAGAAGCAAAACTAGTAGTGGAACTAAATTGTGATATAATGAAAAACATACAAAGTATCCAAGAAAACTTGCATAGTTTCAGAGATGATAATCTGAATGAAAGTAAGGAGCATCAGGCAATTAATGAAGCATTTCTGCAAAACATGACGGGTGGAACCCTGCAGGGAAAACCCACTAATTCCACAAACAGGTTCAAGAAAGAATTTGATCATAAACAAGAAAGCAGCCCGAGAGAATAAGGAAAAGAAGAACATAGCCCTAGACCTCCAGAAGCAGATTATCACAGCCTTTCTAGTGATTATTCTCTTTTCCCATGCAGAAATAAAATTGAGAAATGATGACAATCTTCAAGGAGAGTTCCGAAAATAAAAGTCCCAACCTATGAAGGAGATATGGACACAGGGGAGAAAGCTGAGGAATGTATTTTAGGTATGAGAAAGTATTTTTGAGTTCATAACTATTGTAGAGAAATGAAAGCTCATCTGGCCATCTATAATTTAAATGGAAAAGAACCTAGATGGTGGAGAGACTTGAAGCATACCAAGAAATATGAGTTAAGATAAATACCGTGGAGTAAGTTTTGCAAGATCTTTGAAGAGAAATACCATGTCGAAAAGATTCTTTGACAGAAAAGTGAAATAGTTTCACGAGTTACATATGGGATCCATGACTATGGATGATTTTATTAACATATTTTTGGATTTGTTGCATTATGTACCATACATTAAGGACGCAAAAGTAAAAATACAATAGTTTTTATAATGTCTTCCTCCCAACTTCGGAAAAGGATTGAATTTGACATGCTTAAAAATTTTGACACTTTCTTACACAAAGCTTGGATTTGTTATGATCATAGATAACTGAGGTAAGAGAACATTAACAAAAGCAGAGAAAAGTCTAAAAACTTCTCTAACAACTCCAAACCTGGTTTTAACCCACCATTGTACAGAAAATAGAACAACAGTTTTCCAGCCAACAAGAAATACAACAAAATACGTACGAAGCCATATGTACCAGCTCCAAATGCTAACAAGCTAGCAAAAAATGGGGGATTCGATGTTGCCCCACTAGAAATTAAATGTTGGAAATGCAAAGGGACTAATTATGCCTAAGTCTACCAGAACAACAACAGTGTGGTCTTGCACAACTTACAAGAAGAACCAACAATATAGGACATAACTGCACCATCGTGAATTTATGCAGCCTTGGATGGCCGACAGGAAGACCATCGAGCTACCATGGTTGATATAGAAGGTAATATCTTGAACACTTTGTCCTTTTCCCTCAAATTGACCATTAAAAGTGTTGACCATGCTAAGTTCCTAGGGGCTCAAATTGTTATTAATTATTCCTCCTAGGATAAATTTTTATTAATAATTTTTCTAAGGCATGTATTTAATTTTATTTCAGCAATTTTATTTATTATGCACAATAATGATGTGGAATTAAGGCTTCCATGTCAGGAGGGTGCATTGGGGAAAGCTAGTAAACTTTCCTTGGTAAAAATAAGAAATTCCACGAAAAAAGAAAGCAAGAGAATAAAGGAAAGTTTCCTAAAAATAGAAAAAATAGATAGAGGTAAAAGGAGGAAAGTATTTCAAAGGGGAGGGCATATTTTCCTCTTATGGAGCTCAAAAAAGCTATAAGAGAAAATCATGAAAGTTTTTTAAGGAAAGAAAGAGTTTCCTTATGACCCAGGAAAAGCAGAAAGCTGTCATAACTAAAAAGACATGGCTTTTGACTAAGGGAGGGTGCAGTTTCTAATTGTGAAGGATGATTTGGAATTTGAAACAATTCCACATGGTCCTACTTTCCTAATTTCCCAAAGGGGGTGCTGTTGTGGCTAGGGTTAGGTGACCCATGGGGTTGACTTGCTCTCTCAAGTCACCATTGGTCTCAACTTACTAGGCAGGTCATCGATAAGTTTATAAAATATATATGAAAACCCATTACTTCAGTTTGGTTGATGATTTTATTGCTGAATTCTTATGTGAGCATTACTTCTAAATGTTGTGCCTCAGACTACTAGGAGATGAGCTCCAGCCTTCAATTCTACTCTCCTCCCATCCCCTTCTCTTTCATTGCAGGCGTGGAGCACTATCTTGCTGAAAATTAAGTATAATAATATTTATTCAGCCACCATCAAGTTTAGTTTGAGCTCTAGTGAAGCCCATGCTTCATCTATGCTCACATCCCCTTGCTAGTCATGATTCGGTCCTCTTTCCCCTTAATTTTAGAAAGATATTTGTAATGGTTAGTAAATAATGTAATTTATATTTTGTAGTATCATTATATTTTGAACATTGCATTTATCAAGTTGATATATCTCATACCCTAAAGAATATTATCTCAGTTTCATAAAACGTCCCATTTTACCAATGTATGGGGGGATTGAGTGAATATGAGTGTTGTAATAAATAATTCATGATGGGGAAGTGATTGAAATGAGTATTTATGTTCATATAGATCATATTTATCTCTTTTATGAATCTCATGTTTTACAAAATTGGATTTAATCTGATTTAATAGCTTTTTAAGACCCTAGCTAGATTACTAGTTTTTAATAACTAATTTTACTAAAATTGATGCAAAACAGGATTTGTAAAGTAAAACTGAGCTCTTCCAGATCCTATGGGTTGATAATAGTCCTATATTTCCATTTCAATCTCCATAACCCTTAATGGTTTGGGTCATACCACCCTTTTACATCCTCCTTTGTGTAGGGTTTCTCTTGACCAAAATTGTGAGAAATTTCCAGATTCACCCAAAACGCCTTAAACTTTATAGAACCTTATAAAATTGTTTAAATACCTTTTTCATGTTAAATTAATTCTGTAACAAAACTATGCAAGTTTCTCGAAGCCTCTAGTTGAAACGGAACGAACTACTCTCCTTAGTTTCACGGTTTGGCTGCCTAGAAGCGTGGTAGTAGGCTTCTGTGGTGCAAATTCTGAAACCTAAATGGAAACAGATATAAATGTGTTAGGGGAGATAAAATTACATTTTTGACATATCGTTTTTTTCTTCCCACTAATCACTCTTGTCCTCTACAAAATATCCCAAAAGAAACCCTTGTTTTTCCCAATCCGAGAAGGCTCTGTGTGTACCAATTAAATTTTATAATTATTTAAGCAAAATTACATAATTAAAGTGTTCAGGTCTACACACCAGACTTAGGACATTACAGTGGTATCAGAGCACTTTCCCTGGCTCAGCCTGTGGAAAAGTAGCTTAGCAATATCTTCAAGTTGCAGTTGTGGAATTAGTTGTAGTTGTGGAATTAGTTCTAGTCATGGAAGATTTATACTTTGAGTTGTATGAGGAAGAAGAGCATTCAAAATTGGATGATAGTGAATATTTAAGAATTTTGATGCAAAGAACATTGAAACGATTGAAATATGTATCTCAAAGCATCATCCAGTTAGATCAAGAGACTAGAGAATTCCTTGCCAAGCAGTTGGCAAGCAAACATGGAGAAGGGAGTAGTAGTGTCTCTCAACATGAAGGAAATAAAGTTGGAGAGTCTATTTTTTCAAAACCATTAATACATGTAGGTTCTTTGAATACAAAGAATCCATCAATAAAGGAACCAAGTTGTTCCACTTCTTAAAGTAAAGGGGAAGAAAAGAGGACCAAAACCGAAGATTCATTAGAGCCCTCTACAAATTGTTTCTTTGAGAAATTATTTGGGTTTTCCCAAAAGAGAGATCAGCGTATTTGTAGAATCCATGAGGATGATGAATCACCAGATCCTCCATTAGAATGAGATGAAGAATATCCATGCACAAATAAAGATCCAATACTCCAACATCTAGTTGTTGGTAACGTTGAAGGTGAGATGAATCCAAATTTATTTGTGTCTTATTTCAAGATAAGTGTAGAAGAAATGGGATAGATTGATGATGGAAAGACATCTTTTGGATCTGATCCAAAATATAAACATGAATCAGATTTACAGTCACCCCTTGAGCCTCACAAGGAAGCATAAATTGAGCACATCTCAATGGGGTGTGAAGAAGAGAAATGGGTGGGTGAACAAACCATCATAATTCCACCACATAAGGAGGAGAACATAACACATGGTGAGTTAGTAAATTATGATTTTTATGTGTCATTTTGTAACTCTGATATGGCAGCCACTTCCAGTAAAGAGTTCAGAATGGTTGAACCCCCTAGTGACAAGGTTCAAAATTCTGGTGTTAAAAATGAATGCAATATGAGGGATGAAACTTTGAGAGAATATCTTTCCGATGCACCAAGGATGAATAAACACTTAATTTTCATCCCAAATTATGTTGTTGAGGACTTAAAATATGAATATATTGCAGCAACAACATATGTATCAAATTTTAAAACCTCGAGTGCACTGCATGAAATTGATCTAGTGATGGAAAATGAAGAGGAGGAACATCTACAAGAACCTCATCTTCTTGTAGGGTCATTGAAGATGGATGAATAGAAGATCAAAGAGGCCCTGAAAAATCTCCATTAAACTCATGCTTCAATGTCAAAGATGTGTTAGGAAGCTGCTTTAATGGAATACAAATCTTCCTTTGAAACCATGGAGAATATACAGAAAGCAATGTCCACAATCAAAGGTAATTTCTCACAATTGCTTTTAGATAAAAATGTCATGTTTGAGCTTGTTGAGTTATTGCAGGAAGCATCACTCCATGATGAAGAAATTATTTTCATATATTAAGAAGAGAACTACAATATCAAAGGTGATTTGTTGGCCACCCAAGATTCTTTGAGATACACTCAAAGTTCCCTCTTAGAATCACAAATGAAGATTGAGCAATTCCAACAAGAGTGGAAAGAATTAATTGAATCCTCAATATTTCCTAAGAGTCATCCCTTTTGGGTAAATGGCATGAAAAAATCCATAGAGGAACCTTATGAGTGGGTGGACCATTAGGATAATTCTATTTGGTATGTGCTTAAAGAGTGTGCAAAATAGTTTTATGAGAACCAAGCACTTGATTTATTTCCAAGGAAACTTGAATTGTTCCTTGAAGACAGTCACTCTCCCATGGAATAGTGGGATGAGAGCACCCAATTTGGGCCAGATAATGATGAAAAATTTGTATCCATTTGTATGATTACTGAAGGTTGAAAACATGCAAAGAAGATTCAAAGTTCTTTCCCACATGTCCTAGATTCAAAAACACCAATGGGGAATGAATTGTGGGTGAAGAAATTTTTCTGGTTTGTGTTGCATGCACAACAGGGGGATCATGATTTGTCCCCATGGGAGATAGATCCTATTGCAGAAGAGATGGATGATTATAGATCATATAAACCAGCAAGAAATATCTCTGATTCATCCATTGGATGGTTGGATAGAGGAATCACTGAAGAGGAAAATATGGAAGGTAAAAGTTTTATGTCTTGTTGCAAGAAAATTGTTTTTAATATTGCTGATTTTTCTATGATTTACAAGAAGTAGAAAAGGCATGTGTGTGCAGCCACTTTTGACAAGAAGGAATTAGATCTACACATACTTTCAATGTGTGGGTCAATTGATGGATTTCTGTACCCTTCAATCAATGGCAGAGAGTTGAGCCATTGGATGAACATGGGAGCACCTGTTGAGTTCCATAGAAACATATTTGGAATGAATACCTTGGGAGGTATTTCTTTTTATTTCTACAATAATTTTTTTGTTGTGACTAACATTATCTTGATATGTGAATGGAAACAAAGACTTATTTTTCATCTATTATATACCTCCCATACATATGCACATGAGGTGCATTCTGATTTGAATGTGCTTGAGAATTTTAAGGTCAAGCAATATGAAGATCAAGCACTTGCATGGTTCTTAAGAGATTATGAGTTGCCTCTAGGAAAATGTTGTACAAACTTGAAGGAGGCACATGATCACACTATCACTCAAAAAAATAATGGAGGAATTTGTGGATCCATTATCTTGATTGACAAACATTGTAGGGATTTGGCTCACAATTCTTCACCCCGCACTTCTATTTCAGCCACATCATGCGGGGATGAAGATTGGGTGAAAGGATTTTTTCTATTGATGCCACAAGAGGAGCTTGATACTTTCACTCTTCGAGTTGAGGTATTGATGGTCAAACCATGTGTTTTGAAAAGTGCATTAGTAGTATTTGAATTATTCTAACCTTAATCATTTAGCTTGAAATTTTGTCCGTCCATTGATTGGGTGGCTAGACACATGATTGAGATGTGTGCACTGCAGGGTAAAAATCTTGCTTGCATCAATGGAGAGAAATTGGAAACATCAAAGAAATCTTGTGAGAAATGGAATGAGCATGTATGGATGCTATATGATGCTTTCAATATACATGGAGGGACATGGGATAACCTCCTGTGTATTCATAACAACAATGACGTGATTTCTAGTGCTATCTTGCACATTGATTTTCATACTTTAGAGAGGCTCAAGATGATTTGGTATTGCAATAAGGAATTCCATGTCTGGTAGGAGAGTTTAGAAAATGTTCTGTTTAGTATAGGGAGAGATGAGCTCCCAGTATGGTGGCATGATTTTCATAACCTCATTTTCCTCCTCTACAATGATACAATTTTGTTCTTTTTATTGATGGGTGGAAGGAGGCAGATAAAACCATGGGATCTAGGAATTATTAGGAATGACAAAGTTCAAAAGGTGGCAGAAAAATTTGGGTCTTTGTAGAGGAGGCAGTGGAATCTGGGAATTCTACTCAGTTACTTTAACTGGGTTCGAAATTTTGCTAAAGGAAGTGGCATAAGAAAAAAGGCTATGATCAGAGTGGTGCAACAAAAACATGGTGGAAAATTTTGAAACACTATGTGGTGCTTCTTATTAAGAAAAAGTGGATTTGGGAGTGGAGGACTGTCATGTTCCCTCAAATTGACCATTAAAAGTGTTGAACATGCTAAGTTCCTAGGGGCTTAAGTTGTTAATAATTATTCCTCCTAGGATAAATTTTTACTAATAATTGTTCCAAGGCATGTATTTAATTTTATTTCAGAAATTTTATTTATTATGCACAATAATGATGTGGAATTAAGGCTTCCATGTCAGGAGGGTGCATTGGGGAAAGCTATTCAACTTTCATTGGTAAAAATAAGAAAGTTCATGAAAAAAGCAAGCAAGAGAATAAAGGGAAGTTTCCTAAAAGCAGAAAAAATAGATAGAGGTAAACGAAGGAAAGTATTTCAAAGGGGAGGGTGTAGTTTCCTCTTATGGAGCTTAGAAAAGCAGTAAGAGAAAAGTAAAAAAAATTATTAAGGAAAGAAAGAGTTTCCTTATGACCCAAGAAAAGCACAAAGATTTCTTAACTAAAAAGAGGTATCTTGTGACTAAGGGAGGGTGCAGTTTCTAATTGTGAAGGATGATTTGGAATTGGAAACAATTCCACATGGTCCTACAAGCCTAATTTCCCAAAGGGGGTGCTTTTGTGGCTAGGGTTAGGTCACCCATGGGGTTCAATTGCTCTCACGGGTCACCATTGGCCTCAACTTACTAAGAAGGTCATCCATAAGTCTATAAAATATAAATTCAAACCCATTGCTTCAGTTTGGTTGATGATTTTATTGCTGAATGCTTATGTGAGCATTACTTTTGAGTGTTGGGCCTCACTATTGGGAGATGAGTCCCAGCCTTCCATTCCCCTCTCCTTCCATTGTAGATGTGGAGCACTATATTGTATAAATTGAAGTATAATCATATTTATTTTCAACCTCCATCAAGTTCAATTCAAGCTCCAGTGAAGCCCATGGTTCACCTATGCTCACAGCCTCTTGCTGGTCATGATTCAGGCCTCCTGCCCCTTAATTTTTGAAGCATAATTGTAATGGTTAGTAAATAATGTAATTTATGTTTTTTAGTGTCATTATCATCTAAACATTGTATTTATCAGGTAGAGATATCTCATACCATAAAGAATATTATCTTCGTTTCATAAAAGGTCCCATCTTATCAATGTATGGGGGGATTGAGTGAATATGAGTGTTCTAATAAATAATTCATGATTGGGAAGTGATTGCAATAAGTATTTATGTTCAGAGAGATAATATTTATATATTTTATAAATCTCATGCTTTACAAAGTTGGATTTAAGCTGATTTAATATCTTTTTTAATACCCTAGCTAGATTACTATTTTTTAATAACTAATTTTACTAAAATTGATGCAAAACAGGATATGTAAACTCAAAATGAGCTCTGTCAGTTCTTATGAGTCATTAATAGGCATACCTTCCCATATAAATCTCCGAAACCCTTTTTTGTTTGGTTCATACCATCCTTTTCCAGCATCCTCTGCGTAGGGTTTTTCTTAACCAAAATTGCAAGAAATCCCCAAATTCACCCAAAACACCTTAAAGTTTCCAGAACATTAGAAAAATATTTAAATATATTTTTGTGTTAATTTATGGCTATAACAAACCTTTTCAAGTTTCCCAAATCCTCTGGTTGAAACGGAACGAACTACTATCCTTAGTTTCACCATTTGGCTACCCAGAAGTGTGGTAGTAGGTTTCCGCGGTGCATATTCTGAAACCTAAATCACACTAGATACAAATACGTTAGGGGACAGGAAATTCCATGTCTAACATATCTTTGTTTTATTCCCACTGATCACTCTTGTCCTCTTCAAAATATCCCAGAAGAAACCCTTGTTTTTCCCAATCCGAGAAGGCTCTGTGTGAACCAATTAAATTTCAGAATTATTTAAGTAAAATTACATAATTAAAGTGTTCAAGTTTTCACACAAGATTTAGTACATTACACACTTCTATTTCAATATTGATTTAAACCGCTTCTTTTCGGAGCTATATATCACCTAAAATTGTTGATGTATGTAAACCAGGAAAAGTTAAACATGATACACCTTTGCTAGTCCAATTAGGCACAGGTACGAAACAAAAAGTTTTGGAAACAGTTAAATCTTGTGAGGTAAACTTGAATGGTTTTCCTACCAGAGTAAACTTAAACATCCTACTGTTAGGATCATATGATATACTTATTAGCATGGGCTGGTTGGAACAACACCATGTCATGCTCGATTGCTTAAACAAGTCAATATTGTGTATAGATAGATAAGAGAATCAATTTAAGATTCAAGGCATACCTAAGAAATTTTCTGTAAGGAAAATATCTGCTTTACAAGAAAATAAGTGCTTTAAGAAAGGATGCAAACTATTTGCAGTAAATATCCAAGACATAGAAGCCGAAAAGGAACAAAACATTCAGGAATTTCTAGTTCTTGTAGGCTTGAAAGACGTATTTCTTGAGGACATCCAAGGATTACCTCAAAAATGAGACCTAGACTTTTCCATAGAACTGACACCAAGATCAGTTCTGACTTCGAAATCCCCTTACAGCATGAGTGCCCCAGAGTTGGTGGAACTCAAACTGCAATTCCAAGAGTTGATTGAGAGAGGATATATCCGACCAAATGTGTCTCCTTTGGGAGCATCGATACTTTTTGTAAAGAATAAATATGGTAAGATGCGAATGTGCATAGATTACTATCAACTTAACAAAATGACTATCAAGAATCAATACCCACTCCCTAGGATTGATCACTTGTTAGATCAAGTAGGAGGGGCCAAGATATTTTTGAATATGGACCTATGATCTAGGTACCATCATGTACAGATTCGCAATGAGGATATTCACAAAAGTACCTTTTGTACAAAGAATGGTGACTATGAGTTTGTAGTAATGCCATTCGGGTTTAACGATGCACCCACAAACTTTATGTGTATGATGAACAGTATATTCAGTAAATATTTGGATAAATTTGTTTTGGTTTTTATAGACGACATCCTAGTTTACTCTAAGAGTAAAGAGGAACATGAGGAACACCTATGCATAGTGCTACGGGTGTTACTAGAACACAAGCTCTACGCCAAGTTTAGTAAATGTGATTTTTACAAACTGCAGATATAGTACTTGGGTAACATCATCTCCGATATGGGAACAGGCGTAGACCCAAAAAATATTAAATACATAGAATATTGTCCTACCCCTACTAGTGTCATCGACATTAGATACTTTTTGGGATTAACCAGATATTATGAAACATAATTGAGAACTTCTCGAGAATAGCTTGTCACATGACCACTTTACAAAAGAAGGAAAATATGTTCTTATGGATGACCAAGTGTGAGGAAATTTTTCAAAAGCGTAAGAATATTTTGACGACCACACCAATACTATGTATTGAGGATCCTGATGGGGATTTCATTGTTTACACGGATGCAAGCAAGGAAGGACTCAGAGGATTCCTCTTGTAGAAAGATTACGCGATTTGTTGTGAATCGTGAAAGTTAAAATAGCATGAGCATAACTACCCCACACACGATCTTGAGATAGAGACCATCATCCATGCCTTGAATATGTTGAGGCAATACCTCATGGGAAATAAATTCCTTCTAAATACAGACAATATGATTCTGAAGTATTTATTTGAGCAACCAGATCTGAATGCCAAGCAAGACAGATGGTTGGCTTTCCTTAGCGAGTCCCATTTTGAGCTAAATCATATAAAGAGCAAAGAGAATAATATTTTTGATGCTTTGAGCCAACGAACTCACATGATATATGAAGTGAATATAAGTCAAACTGATTCGGATTTACACTAGAGGATTAGAACAACTAACATAGTTAACCCTTTCTATGTAGAAATCATCAAGAAGGTCCAAGAGGACAGGTTGTTTCAAAAACAAAAAGAGTACAAGGTATATGAAATGGGACTGCTATGGTCCAATGAGAGATTGTACATTCTGGAAGGAGGGGACATTCGATCCAGCATCCTCATGGAATTTCATCGAACACCGTACTCGGGGAATCTGGGATATCGAAAGATGATATTTGTCGTTAAGAGACACTTTTTGATGGCCTAAGTTAAAGGCCAAAATACCATTATTTATCGTGAAATGTGAGGAATTTCAGCTGGTCAAAGCTAAGCACCAACATATTTCAGGATTCCTATGGCCTTTACCCATTCTAGAATGGAAGTGGGAGGTCATTTGTATGGATTTTATCACAGGTCTACCTAAGAGTAATAAACCAAATGATTCTATCTTTGTAGTAGTTGAAAATTTGTCAAAAGCATAACACTTCATTCCAGTGAAGTCGACCTACAAGGTAGTACATATTGTCAATATCTTCTTGAAGGAGATATTTAGATTGCACGATATACCTGAGGAAATCATCTTGGATCGAAATACTAAGTAAAACTGGGAACTTTTATAGATGCTTATGCTCCATATTAGAGACGTAATTAAAATTTAGTATTGCATATCACATGCAGATAGATGGGACAACAGAAAGGGTAAACCAGATTGTAGAGGACACGCTTAGGATGCATGTCATGAACAACCCAACCAAGTGGGAATATTACCTACACCTTGGAGAGTTTGCGTGTAACAATGGATACCAGACTTCCACCAAGATGAGTCCCTTTTAGGTACTATATGTACGAAAGTGTATAACATCGGTTACTTGGGATAGCCCGATGGATCATATCATGTTAGGGACTGACTTGTTAAAGGACTTCAAACAATTGGTTACCAAGGTCAAGGTGAACCTTAAAGAATCACAATACCTCCAGAAAAGCTATGCGGATAAGAAAAGAAAAGATAAATATTATCAAACAGGACAGCACGTCTACTTCAAAGTAAAATCAAAATGAAGCTCATTATGCTTGGGAAGGTGTGGTAAGTTAGCACCTAGATTTCTTGGACCCTTGAGATACTTGCCAAGAGAGGGCTAGTGGCATATGAACTAGTGTTACACACTCACATAAAAAGTCCATAATGTGTTCCATGCATCTTTATTAAAGAAATATGTTTATGATACTAAATATGTGATTGATTTGTCCTTATTACAGGTGGAACCTAAAGGCCCCTTTTTCCCTTGAAACTCTTCATATATTGGACAAGAGAGAGGTGGATCTCAAGAAGTGCAACATATTCTAGTTGAAAGTGCAATGGAAGCACTTTGAAGACAATGAGGATACCTGGGAGAATGAATCCACCATGAGAAAGGCTTACCCTGCCTTGTTTCATGATTTCATTATGAGTACCTAGAACACTAGCGACTATGTTTGTCTAAGCGAGGAGGGATGTAATATCCTAAACTTTGACCTAACACTTATGGTCATAAGCCCCATTGATTATGATGTTACTTTAATGTTTAATTTTGCTATATTGGGTCTATGACTCTGTTGCATATGACCATGATGATTTGTTTGATATATTGGGCCTAATCTAGTTACATATGTTCTATGTACCATTTTATGTGTTGGGTGTGGACCCTAAAGCACATGATTGATGAGATGTTTTGTGTTGAGTGAGGAGCTTTAGATCACATGAGTATTTGAATGTTTGTGTTGAGAAAGAAGCTCTGGAGCACATGAGTGTTTAAGTTGTGTTGAGTGAGAAGCTCTGGAGCACATGAGTGTTTTGTTTTATTGAGTGAGGAGCTATGAACCACATGAATTATGTAAACCTTTGTGTTGAGAAAGAAGCTCTAAAGCACATAAAACGATAATTGGAAGTGTTGGGAATAATCCTTGGAGCCTTCCAAGTTGATGTTGATCCTAAGCTATGAAACATCGTATCCTTTGCCATTGTATCCATAGGTGTGTCCTACAAGTAAATCTTAGCATTAGTGTTGAGGGAGGAGCTATGGTGTCATAACCCCAAAATTTCATAAAAATTTAAAAAAAATTAGTGACATAAAATGTCTTGGATTGCAGTTTAGTAACTACTAACGGTTAGTGGAAAATGAAACATTTTAACAAATTTTTAAGGATTTGTTTTAAAAAGAGAAATACTAATACAACTTTAACTTTTATAAATCATAGAAAGAGGACTTGCATTTCATTGCTGCTAGTTGTACTGATGTTTTACTTTTATCAAGTAGGTGAGAAACCATGTTTGAAATTCAAGGCTTACTTAGCATTATGCTAACTTAGATGGACTTCTGGTTCTTACAAGTTCAACAGATAAGCGTATGATCAAGTAGGAGTTTATTTTGCATTAACTCAAGAAGTAATTATTTAGCATGATAAGATGCTAGAGTATAAATTGATTATTAAAAATGCAAGGCTCTGATGAAGTAAAGTAAATTCCTTCGTTGTTTGGATCTAATACACTATTTACATTTTAGCCATAAAGACTATTATCCTTAACATACTTAGTGCCATTTACCAGAATGAGTTCTGCCAAGGTTTCTTTCCGTCGTAAAGATTATAATACCTAGTCAATTATAAATTCTTCCACTAAACATAGGGCTCATGATATCGACATATAAATACTTTTACTATTGCATGATCTTACTGCTATTGTCATGTTTAATACATAAATGTACTATTTTTTTTTATGCATGAACATAATCCTATGATTTTCAAAGGTAACAGTTTACAATGAATTACTAGCTTTATTATGAGAAACTATTGCAAAATGGTTTGTCTTCTGTCTCCTTGAAGACTCCTTCATTTATCAGTTTCGAGTTTTAAGTGGACAAGTTTAGAGTTCTTCAGTTTATAAATGAACAGCATACCTCTACCCTACCTCTTCTTGACTAGTCATGAACTGTACCAATTTGTTTGATTGGTTTGCTAGTATGATTAACCTTTTCTCACTTAGTTTACAGGATATATTATTAATCGTTAGGTTATCACCATGATACAAGTGTTATTGCAATAATACAATACTACATTGTTTTATAATGTTACCATATAATTTTACTTGTATCCTAATATAGATTTACTACCTAACAACTACTCTCATAAAGTCAAAATTAAAGGTAGAAAACATTACAAATTTCGTTTTTATACTATACTAGATCTAAAACACGGTTTAAGCAATAGCATGATTGTCATCGTAAGAATTCATAATATCTAGTTAAGGGGTCTATGGAAAAGTTAATATGATGAGAAAACAAAAGAAAATTATACTATGGTCGATGGCATAGATTTTCATTATTAGGAATTATAAAAGTCCTTATAATAGTCGATTTGCATGGTGTAAATTATTTGTAATGATATAATTCATCCTTGGTGGTATGCAGCATTGACATTAGAAAATGACCCATGCATGGTTAAAATTTTGGAAGGGCATGCCATCCATTCTCCTCCATGTATTGGTGACTTAAAAAGAAGTGAAGCCCTACTTCTTGGAATTTGGCTCTGATGGTTTGTCAAGCTGCAAGCTACACTATGAAGTTCCATGTGGCCATGAGAGGAGTGCTCCTTCTCTGTTGTTGGCTCTGTAGTCTGCATTACAGTGTGAAGTGGTTTGGGTATATTAGCTTGTAATATTGGTTTCTCTTGTGAGTAAAGTTTTATAGTGTGAGTGGTTTTCACTGCTTGGCTTGGATTGAAGCCTGTAAAGGATTTTACCCTATAACTACTTATTCCTTGCCTCGGTCTCATGGAGTTTGAGACTGTCTCTTACTACCTCTGTCACAGAGTTGGATTAAGGGTATTTCCTTGCTTCTTGGTTTTGTGCATTTGAATTGGATGGCCATATATTCTTGGCTTTGCTTCCTTCTTGCTCACAGGTAAAATTTTAAACTTTAATTCGAAATTCCAT
Organism: Pseudotsuga menziesii; assembly: GCA_001517045.1. NCBI lineage: Eukaryota > Viridiplantae > Streptophyta > Pinopsida > Pinales > Pinaceae > Pseudotsuga > Pseudotsuga menziesii. Next base: position 236,715 of record LPNX010769134.1, read on the forward strand.
TGGTCAATTTATTTACTAGGTTAGGGTTTAAAACTTATGAGCAAAGTTTTAATTTATCGTTTGAAACTGTATTTTTGTAGGTACCTGCAATAGCTCCATGCTTTAAGTGGAAAACCACCTCATGCTTCGGTGAACTTCATGGCTTCCAACCTGTAAGCTCAGTCTTGATGTGTGTTCTCCCTACTTACGATATGGGCTATTGAAAGAAATTTCTAGTGGTTGGAAGCATGGCTTTGGATTCTCCGTTGGTTAAGATATTTAGTTTGTTTATTACTCATGTTTTAAGTGAAAACTCTTGTGGTGTTTCCCTAGTAGCACAGGATCTTGACCTGTGATGTGTATTTGGTTTTGGTTAAACAATACTGGATCATTATGTATTTGGTTTTAATAGTAGAAAGGGTTTCTACCCTTTGATTCTTACAGGCTATAAGGCTCCCTAGATTTCAGATTTATATTTCACATGTTTAATGATTCTTGGTTTACTTTGTTTGTTATTTACATATAAATTTTATTTATTACTACTATGTAAGTGTTATTTACTTTTAAGCTCTGTATAGAAGATAAGGTTAATTTTTAGAACTTGATTTTTAAGGGTTTAAAAGGAATATTATAAACCCTACAGTTTATGAAATTCTTGTTTCCGCTTTTAGTATGTTTTACTCTATTTTTTCAAAATAGAATAATGAATGATGAGATAAAATTACAGTTAAAGTTTTGATACTTCTTTGAAGAAAAAAAAATAGGAAATCATGAATAATTTTTACAGTCTCTTACCTCTAAATTATAGTTAATAAATACTTAGGGTTTTCGTTCACTGTTAGTAATTAATATACAAGGTTTATAAAAAGAATCCTTTGACTCTAGATGTAACACATTAGCCTATAAAGTTAATGTTTATAAAGAGTTTTACTAATTCCTTTCCTTTTACATATTTTCTTAAATATTAGTTTTCTTACCTTACTTTTGTTAACTATGATATTTATATTTTCATCAGTTAACTAATATTGAAATATTTATAATATTTACTACTTCTTTTATACCTATTTCTTTTTTATTTAGTTAGTTACAATAAATTAAAGCAGTCAATACATGACACTGATACTTAGTATAAATTATAAACTTTGAAGTAAATTCTATCTACTGCTGATATTCAAATAAAAGAATCATTTCATTTACCTAACAAAGCCAACTGTGCTGAGTACGACCTTAGTTCAGGTGTGGAAAAACACAACTTGGAAATTTAATTTCTATCTGCTTCAGTAAATACATACTCATTCCCTTTTCTACTATAAACTATAATTTTACTGAATCTAACATTTCAAAATTACCTTTTATTCATAAACCCTAAACATTTAACATGCATGTAATAGATAAACTAAGTTTACTTAACTAAGACAATAAAATAAAAATAGAACCTATTGAGGACAAGACGACAATAGCTTTAGGAGGATGTTCCTTCGAACCAAACTACTGGAGAGTGCTCAAACAACACTTCCTTAGGACCCTTGAGCCTATTCCTGGTCTTCTTGGCTGAGAACTGGGTGGAGAATGCAACTGTAAAACCTCTTTCACCTTACCGGTTCAATTACCTTAGTAAAAAAAATATGCTCTTAGCAACATGATATACAACTTAAAAGCTGCAACTATATCAATCTCAATAGTTATCCCCTCAAACACATTCCAAAATCCCCTCCTTTGAATTTATATTGAGTAAATTCATTCACCCTGAATGATCACTTCTCTAGAAAAATGAGCATCCTCAGCTCTCTTCAATGGGAAATTTTATAAAGATGCCTAGGTCTTCTGGGTCAATTTTCATTAAATGAGCCACATGCTATAATTCCACTTTCTTTGGGAATCATGACCACAAATATAGGGAAGTTTCCACCTGCAACAGTTGGAAGTGGTTTGAGGATGCTACCACATGTCAGTTTGCTCTCCACCCAGTCTCCTCCACCAATTTACCGGTAAACACTCTTTTAACTCCTCTCCTAAGCTGTTGTCTCCTCATTTATTTATTTATAAATAAAATATTCTGAATTTACAATAAATATTTTTAACCCCACTGGGTCATCAATTACAACTTAGCATAAAATTTAACACAATGTTCCTCAAATAATATAAAATTATTTTTTTACAAATTCAGGCATGTGACATACACACCCCGTTAAATTATAACATCATCCTCGATGTTATTTATTACCCATCCTCAGATTTCCCCTGAAATAGAATTGGATATGCATCCTGCATATGACTTTCAAATTCCTAGGCGACTTCCTCTAGACTAAGGTGTTCCCATTGCACCTTCACTTGAACAATGGTGCAGTTTCGAAGTGTGATCTCCCTCGTCTCAAGGATACAGTCAAGTTCCACTAGAAAATCACCTTCGGCTTCCACCTGTACATCATTCAAGTTAAGAACATGAGTAGCATCATGTACATATTTATTTAATACAGAAATGTGAAAAACATTGTGAACTCGTAAATTTGGTGGCAAGGCTAACTGATAGGCTACATGTCCAATCCTGTACAGTATTTCAAAAGGACCACAATAATGAGGTGCTAATTCAGCACAACTACCCAACCTCAGAGAACTCTTTTTGGGTCTCACCTTAATGAAAACATGTTCACCTACTTGGAACTCTTTTGGAGTTCTTTTAAGGTCTGCTTGATTTTTTTGTTGATCTTATGCAACTTTCAGATTACCTTCTACCTGCTTTACAATTTCTTCCATTTATTTCAATAATTCAAGTCCTAATACTAACATGTCCATCGGATTGCTCCAAGATATGGGAGTGTTACGTTTCCTTCCATACAAAATTTCAAAAGGACTATATCTAGTTGAAGCTTGGTAATTGTTATTATAAGCAAATTCTACCAGGTGTAAATAATCTTCCCATTTACCTAATTGTTCCTTTACATACATTCTTAGAAAATATTCCAGTACCTGATTTACTCTTTCAGTATGTTAAACAGTTTGAGGATGGAACGAGGTACTAAAATTTAGCATAGTATTTAATCCTTTAAACAGAGATCTCCAAAAGTTACCTATAAATTTGGGGTCTCTGTTTGAAATTATAACCTTTGGTATTGCATGCAGTCAAAAAATTTGCTTTAAAAAGATATCAGCTATGCTTGCTGCTTTATAAGTAGTTTTTTTACAGGTATAAAATGGGTTTCTTTACTCAATTTGTCAACCACTACCATTATGGAGTCATTTAAGTTCTGATTTTTAGGCAGTCCAGTAACAAAATCAAGACTAATTATCTCTCATTTCCAACTAGGAATGGGAAAAGGCTGAAGTTATCCTGTTGGATGATGATGTTTAGTTTTTACTTGCTGACATTCAAAGCATCTAGCAATATATTCTGCCAGTTCAGTCTTCATGTTTGGCCAAAAATATTCTTTTCTTAACATGGTTATAGTTTTCTGATAACCCGGATGGCCTGAGTAAGGTGTTTTATGGATTTCGTCTAAAATTAAAAACTTAATCTTAGGTACATTAGGTACATATATTCTATCTTTATACAATAAAAATCCTTTTTCATTCAAGCTGTACCCTGTACTTAGACTTTCTATTGGATTTTCTTTTGCTTTTGCTTGTAACTTTAGGTAATTTTCATCTTGTTCTATCCCTGCTTTAATCCGTTCTTCCAAATCTATTGTATAAGTGTTGATAGGTGCTGTAAAATTCAATTTTGCATTTCTACTTAATGCATCAGCAACCTTATTTTCTTTCCTTTTAATGTGTTTAATTTCAAAATCATATTCACTTAGAAAAGCTAGCCAGCTAGCTTGTCTAGCATTCAAATTAGGTTGATCTAACAGATATTTTAATCCCTTATTATCTGTCATTAGAATAAATTTTCTTCCTATTAAATGATAACGCCATATCTTTAAAGCATGTATGAAAACAGCTAATTCCAAGTCATAGGTTGCATAATTCCTTTCATGAATATTCAATTTCCTAGACTTGTAAGCAATAACATGTCCTTCTTGAGTAAATACTCCACCTAAATTGTTATTACAAGCGTCAATACATACTATAAAATCTTTATTTGGATCAGCTATTCTTAAAATTGGTGCGCTTGTTAATAATGTTTTTAACTTTTTAAAACTATCCTTGCACATCTGATTCCAATCAAATTTCTTTCCCTTTTTTTGCAAAGAGGCTATCGAATTTGCAATTCTCAAAAACCCTTCGATTGACCTCCAGTAATAACTAATAATCCCCATAAATGATCGGACATCAATTATGTCTTTAGGAATTGACCAGTCTTTGGTTGTCTTAATCTTTTCGGGATCTACCGAAATTCCTTCTTTAGTTGCCACATGACCTAAATACTGGATTTTATCTTTAAAGAAGTCACATTTACTAAACTTTGCAAAGATTTGATGATCTCGCAACTCTTGCAAGACAATTTTTTAATGTTCTTTATGTTCTTCTTCAGATTTTGAATAAATTAATATGTCATCGATAAACATGACCACAAATTTATCCATATATTTATGCATTACATTATTCATTAGACACATAAAAACAGCTCAAGCGTTAGTAAGCCCGAATGGGATGACGACAAACGCGTAGTGTCCATATCGAGTCCTAAAAGTTGTTTTAAAGATATCTTGATCTTTAATTCTAGCTTGATGATATCCAAACCATAAACCAATTTCTAAGAATACCGTGGCCCCACGTAGTTGATCAAACAGATCATCTATGCAAGGTAGCAGGTATCTGTTCTTGATAGTCATCTTATTTAATTGATGATAATCTATGGAGAGTCTTATAGTTTTGTCATTTTTCTTAACAAAGATGATAAGTGCCCCCTAGGGAGACACACTGGGTCAAATATAATTCTTGTCAATAAGTTATTTTAATTGTGACTTAAGTTCATTAAGTTCAATTATATTCATCCGATAAAGGGCCTTTGAGCTGGGCACTGCACCAAGTACTATCTTAATGGTAAAATCTAATTCCCTCTCCGGAGGCAGTCCCAGAATTTCTTCCGAAAATACATCTGCATATTCCTTTAGAACTGGTATATCTTCAAATTTTAATTTATCTTTGTTTAGATTTTACTCATTGGTTAATGTTACTTCTATGGAAATTGAACCCAAGTGTTAGAAAAATTACACTCACAAAAATTGCCAATTACACATGCAAATTACACACAAAGGAGACTGAATATGGAGCAGAACACTAATCTGTATTGAATAAGTGTACAATATCCAACCCTATGAAGTCATAGGCTACCACAATATATAATTACATGAAATATTTGAATGCATAAGGATGCCATTCGAATTTGGTCAAAAGCAGGCTTACTAAATCTAACCAAATCCCCCATAGGTGCATAAAGAAGTTTCCAAATCTATCTAGGAGCTCACGAATTGGAAAAATCAATTAGGAAAGCTAATAGATTATGGAAGGAAAACTCATACATGATTTTCTTAGGAGAAAAGGGTGGAGGATGATGAGGAAAAAAAACAAGTTAACTTCACCTAGTCAAACTTTCCCAATTGCCTTAAAACTAAAAAAAAATAGGCAATAAAGCGGAAAAAGCAGACATGCGCTAGGAAGGCCAGGAATAAAGCAGATTTGATTCCAAGTGGTTTCCAAAGTGCTCCTTGACTCAAATTTAGAAATTTTTACCACATTGGATGTGTGGAGGACAACTTGCATAAGGTGGAATATGGAAACTAGCCAAATAAGACAAAAATTGGATTAATTAATGTCTAAGGTAGCTAAATATGGGTTGATTATTCTAACATCCCCCCTTAAGCTTGACTTATGAGTAAAATATCATAAAATTATAGGGCCTAGCAACAAGGCTTAGTCACCCTTTACATACTACATGTCCATTTAACCAAGGAAAGAGGCAAAAAACCAGTGGGAAAAATCCTCCCTTAAACATGAACAGTAAAACAAAATTTGAAAATATTATCATCACTCATGCTTCATATCATGATCACCAATCCCTAGCAGTGATTCGAGATTGATAAATGTCTTCTCACAAAAAACTTTGGTGAAGATATCTGCTACTTGTTCTGAAGATGAACAGAAGAGTAGGTGAATGGTGCCATCATGCACAAGTTGTCTAATGTAGTGCATATGGATCTCAATGTGTTTGGTTCTATGTTTCTAAACTAGATCACTACAGATTTGAATGGTACTCTAATTATCACAATATATAGTAGTTGAGTATTCTGATTCGAAGCCACACTCACCAAGTAACCCCTCCAGCCATAAACATTAAGTTGCTGCATTTACGACTCCTCTGTAATCTTCTTCTATAGATGAGAGTGAAATGACACTATGTTTCTTGCTTGACCAGTTGATTGGTCCTTCAGCAAGCATGAACACATATCCTGATGTTTGTTTTTGATCTGCGTTGTCGCCTTCCCAATCACTGTCAGTAAACCCAATCAAATCAAAATTAGATTTAGCTTTGTAGAAGATCCCATGAGTCCTTGTTCCTTGAACAAAGTTAAGGATCCTTTTGGCTGCTCTCCAATGGATCTCATGATGCTGATCCATGTATATTGAAGCCACACTTACTGCATAAGAAATATCTGTTGATGTATATGTAACTTCGGAATGTATTCTTCTATGTATTGTAACCCGATGTTTATTCCGAGATGTTTCTATTATGTATTTGAGTCATGTGGTCATGCCCCAATGTTTCGATCGGGAGGATTAATAATGTAATCAAGTCATATATAGTCATTACGTAACTCCCCACAGTTTCGGGGCACTTGAGTTATTATACACTAATTATGGTGTAGGCTCGGGTAGTAATTATTAGGTTGAGCCTACGTGTGAAAAGGAAATTCAAGTGAACGCATGAATATAAATAGAGAGTGAGAGTATCTCTATTTATCACTTGTGAAATACATCACTTGCTCTCCCAAGTGTGGCGCACTACTGGAGAATAAAATTTTGGGACTGGACAGAAGACAGAAGACTACTGCTATTTTGGGAGATCTCTTACTGTTTTGGTGTTGATTCTATCTTAGAGGAAGTTGTGGGGTTTTCTCCTTTATGGTTTCCCC
>LPNX010769134.1:247894-269292 GCA_001517045.1 Pseudotsuga menziesii
GTTCTGAAGAGGTTCAGGATGATGGACTACACGACCACACCTATGGCATCGAACATGAAGCTATTAAGTGTTGCTTCATCATAGACAGTTGATGCTACGATGTATCATCAGATGATTGGGTCCTTGATGTACTTGAGACCAGATGTTTGCTTTGCTGTGAACATGTTCACCTGATGATTGCAAAGCATGCAGGGGTACAGTTGATTATGGGCTCAACTACGATGTGAATCAAAAGATTAACCTAGAGGGTTATGTTGATTCATATTGGGCAGGCAGTGCCGTCAACAAGAAGACTACTTCAGGATGTTGCTTCAATATGGGATCAGGTGTGATCTCTTGGTTTAGTAGGAAGCAATCCTGTGTGGCACTAAGTACAGCTGAAGCAGAGTATGTCGCAGCTTGTTCAGCTAGTTATGAGGTAGTATGGCTGCGGAAGCTACTGTATGATATATTTCATCTCCAGTTAGATGCTACTTGTATACATTGTGACAACTAGAGTTGCGTGAAGTTGTCAGAGAATCCAGTGTTTCATGACAGGTCGTAGCATATCAAGATCGAGTATCACCATTTTAGGGATATGGTGTAGAGAGGAGTAGTGAAGCTCATGTATGTTGCGATGGAGGAACAGATAGCTGATGTATTGACGAAGCCATTAGCTAGGCTGAAGTTTGAGTACTTCAGAGAGAGACTTGGTGTTCTCTAGATCGAGGCTTCCTCCTAGAGAAAGTGATGAAACCCATAGCCATTCTGACATGGTCAGAGGATTGGTTCCTTCCATGGTCAGATGTAAGGGCTGAGCCATTCTGTCATGGTCAGAGGATTGGTTCCTTCCATGTTAGATATGAGTGCTAAGATCCATAGCCATTCTGACGAGTAGGTCAGATATAAGGGCTGAGCCATTCTGTCTTGGTGATAGTTTTTCTCCATTCCATGTCAGATATGAGTGCTAGCCATTCTGTCGAGCATGACAGATGTAAGAGAAATTGCCATTCTAGGAATGGAGGCACCTGGTCAGTTACCAAGAACACTCAGTGTAGGACTGAGTATCCATTCTGATGTGATAAAGGGATGTGTTCCCACTTGATTAGATGTAAGGGCTAAACCATTCTGTTCATGGCTAAATGATTAAGTTCCTTCCATGTCAGATGTGAGTGTTGGCCATTCCAACGAGCAGGTCAGATGTAAGGGAAACTGCCATTCTATAGGAGAATGGAGGCGCCTGGTCAGTTACCAGGTAGCTCAGTCGAGGAGGACTAGGTTCCATTCTAATATGATTGTTGGGATGTGTTCCCCTCATGATCAGATATGAGTGCATGCCCTTCCATCATTGTGAGCAGGATGTGTTCCTGCCTGGATGGATGTAAGTGCTGAGCCTTGTCACAGATGATAGTAGGTGTGTCCTATCATGCTGGTGACTGTAAGTGTTGTGCCATTTCACAGATGATAGTAGGTGTGTCCTATCATGCTGATGATTGTAAGTGTAGTGCCTTTTCACAGATGGTAGTAGGTGTGTCCTACCATGCTGGTGATTGTAAGAGCAGAGCCTTTTCACAGATGGTAGTAGGTGTGTCCTACCATGTTGGTGATTATAAGTGCTGAGCCTTTCCACAGATGGTAGTAGGTGTGTCCTACCATGCTGGTGGATGTGAGCGCTGTGCCTTTCCACAGATGATAGTAGGTGTGTCCTATCATGCTGGTGGTTGTAAGTGCTGAGCCATTTCATAGATGATAGTAGGTGTGTCCTATCATGCTGGTGAATGTGAGTGTTGGGCCTTTTTGATGGGATTGTAGTTTACTATATGATCAGATGTGAGTGCTGGGCATTCCTTTCTGACGAGCAGGTCAGATGTAAGTGCTGGGCGAAGACCTACATGAGGGTAGGCCTACAACCAGCATGAAAAAGGGATGGCTCTATAGAACTTTCTATGATGAGAAGAATCATGAGATAGCACCAGTGTTGATCCAGATCGATTGATGATCCAAATCCAGTAATGATGATCCAGCAGTGATGATCCAGATCGAGTGATGATCTAGATCCAGTCCAGTGATGTTGATCCAGATCGAGAGATGATCCAGATCCAGTGATGATGTTCTATATTGATCAAGATTGAGAGATGATCCAGATCCAATGAAGATGACTTGAAGACAAAGATGACTTGAATACAAGATGATCCAGTTGATACAGAGAAGAAGACCAATGCTGAAAATTGTGTCGAAAGAATACCTTTGTAGTTAAGAGGGAGTGTTGATGTATATGTTACTTCAGAATGTATTCTTCTATGTATTGTAACCCGATGTTTATTCTGGGATGTTTCTATTATGTATTTTAGTCATGTGTTCATGCCTCGATGTTCCGATCAGGAGGATTAATAATGTAATCAAGTCATATCAAGTCATTAGGTAAGTCCCCATAGTTTCAGGGCACTTGAGTTATTATACACTAATTAAGGTGTAGGCTCAGGTAGTAATTATTAGGTTGAGCCTATGTGTGAAAAGGAAATTCAAGTGAACGGATGAATATAAATAGAGAGTGAGAGTCTCTCTATTTATCACTTGTGAAATACATCACTTTCTCTCCCAAGTGTGGCGCACTACTAAAGATGGAAGTTTTGGGACTAGACAGAAGACAGAAGACTACTGCTATTTTGGGAGATCTCTTACTGTTTTTGTCTTGATTCTATCTTAGAGGAAGTTGCGGGGTTTTCTCCTTTATGGTTTCCCCAAGGAAAACTATTTGTGTCTCTTGTCTCTTGTGATGTGCTTATGTTTTATTGCTGTGCTTGTTATTCTCTCGGTGAAAAGATCCTAAGATCATAATGATAGCTTAATGTGATGAAAAACTAAAAATACCAGTTCAAGTATGTGTAAGATATAGCAAGCATCCATTCAACTATCTATACAGTGTATTGTTTACCATAGGTGAAGAATTGGCTTCTTCAAGATTAACTCCTGAAAGGAAGGGAGTCTTGCTTAGCTTGCAATCCTTCATGTTCAATTTGTTCAGCAAATCCAAGGCATACTTGTACTGATGTACTTTGATTCCTTTTTTGGTTTGAGAAATATCGAGCCCCAAGAATTGGCTCAATAATCCCAAATCAGTCATTGAGAATGCATGGTTCATTGCATCCTTCAAGGAGGCAATTTCATCCTTTGAGCTTCCTGTAATGAGAAGTTCATCAACATACAAAACAATGATCATTAATGAACCATGAATCAGCTTCAAATAGACATTTTGATCTGACTTGCATCGACCAAAATTTAGTGATAGCAGAGAGCTATCAATCTTGGCATACCAATCCCTGGGGGCTTGCTTAAGCCCATACAAAGACTTCTTTAGCCTGCACACAAGAGATGGATTAATAGAAAATACTTGAGGCTGCTGCATGTAAATCTATTCAGTGAGATCTCCATTCAAGAAAGCACACTTCACATCCATGTGATGTACCTCCCACTGCTTCGAAGCTGCAATGGCTAAGGCTAGCATGATGGAGTTCATATTTGACACTGGCGCAAAGGTCTCATTGTAGTCTATGCCATGTACTTGTGAATATCCCTTGGCTACCAATATTTCCTTTTATTTCAAAGGTGAACCATCAGAAACAAATTTGGTTTTGTAAACCCACTTACACTGAACTAAGATCAGCCAACTCAACCAGCTCAACCAGCTCCCAAGTGTTGTTCTTTTGGAGTGAGCTGAAATCTTCTTTCATGGTTGTTTTCCATCTTGGATAATTTGGTTTTGGGGGAAGATCAACCAGCTTCCAAGTGTTGTTCTTTTGGAGTGAGATGAACTCTTCTTTCATGGTTGTTTTCCATCTTGGATAATTTTCTGCATATTCATATGTCTATGGGTATAATTCAACCATCAGATAGAATTTCTTTGCAAACATAGGATCTTTCATGCAAAGAGCACTCTCAAACTAAGATCTAGTCCTCCCAGGATCATTAGGATCTCCATCTAGTTCTCCAGCTGCATGAATGTTAGTTGCTACCCATTTTGGTCTTGTAGGACTGTTAGGATATACAATTAAATCATCGTTATCAGACATATCAGAATCAGAAAATTAAACTATCTCTTCACTTACATTTAATGGTTCTGGTTGTGAAGAGGATTCTCCAACTTCCACTACTCCTAAAGACTCTTCTTGGAAATGAACACCCCTTTCAATGAAGGCTTTGTTTTTGTTCAAATTTATCAGATTGTACCCTTTTGAATCTTCATAGTACCCAACAAATAGACACTCTTGGATTTGGGGCTGCAAAGCCTTCCTCTTTTCTGTTGGAATTCTAGCCCAAGCCCTTGAGCCAAAAATTTTGAAATGGGTCACATCTGGTTTGTGCCCACTCCATGATTTTAAAGGAGTCATAACATCAAGCTGTTTATGAGAAACCATGTTTTGGATATAGGCTGCATAGTTTATAGCTTTGGACTGAAACTTTGGTGGCAAAGTCTTAGCCTCCATCATGCAGGTTGCCATCTATTTCAATGATCTGTTCTTCCTCTCAGCAACACCAATTTTCTATGGTGTGTAAAGGATAGAATGATGCATATGAATACCTGCATCTACATAATATTGAATGAACTCAGACTTGACATACTCACCACCATTGTTAGATATGAGGACCATGAGTTTCCTCCAAGACTGGTTTTCAACCAAAGCCTTAAAGACTTTGAAGAGGCCATAAATTTCATACTTGTCTTTCAGGAAGTAAACCCAGCAATACCTGGAAAAGTCATCTATGAATGTCAATGCATATTTGTCCTAGCTCATTGACATATGAGGAAAAGTGCCAGCAACATCACTGTGGATCAACTCAAGAGGTGCAGAGGTTCTCTCATGACTAGCTTTCTCAAATTTATTCCCTAGGTGTTTTCCTAAGATGCAGCCTTGATAGAATCCTTTGGAAAACTTAATCTTTGGTAACCCTATGACTATTTATTTTTCACTAAGATCATAAAGATATTTGTAATTTAGGTGGCCAAATATTTCATGCCAAATCTTGCTTTCCTCATTAGCATTAATCAAAAGAGCAAAGGGGTTTGATTAGGGTAGGAAGTGTGAGAACATGTATACCTTCGAAGTGTGATTTGCAACTCCTTTTGCAATGAATTTACCACTTGAGATATATGTGATCTCAACTTCATCAAGGGAGAATATGACCTTCTTTGGAGACCCTATGTGGTTCATCTGATACACTGATAAGAGGTTAGAGGCAAGACCTAGAACATACAATACATTGTTGAACTTACCATGGTCAAGATCAATCCTCCCTTTACCCAAAATTTCAGTGAGAGAGTCATCTCCTAGTACAATTGGTGGACCTTTCGACATGTCAATTCAGGTGAATGCCTCCTTGGTTGAAACCATATGTCTTGAAGCTCCAGAATCAATGATGAAATTAGGTGAGCTTGATGTGCCAGCAAAAAATGCATGAAATCTCTCTCTGTCTTCTGAATTTGATCCTCCTTCCCTCTTCTTTGAGTTTTCTGGAAGGGAGATGCCATTCTTCTCCAGGAGTTGGGTCAGCATGTCAGTTTTATTCTTCATGCAGGAGCTTTCAGGATGATTTCCCTTACTGCAGTATGTGCACTTGCTCATTTCTCCTTTGTTCTTCTTTTTCTGGGGGTTCTTCTTGGAACCTTGGGGCTCCTCTAGAGACTTGTTCTTGTCTCTCTTTTGCTCAGGTGGCTTCTTAGATTTATTCTTGCCTTTTGAATCCACCCTTGAATCCCCAACAACCAGAGATTAGTCTTTGGATGGTTTGATGGTGCCCATCATCACCAATTTATCTTATTCTTGTGTGAGAGATTCCATGAAATCTGCAATGCTAAGCATTTTCCAAGCTTGGGTTGTCAAATTTGTGGCATAAAAGGTCGATACAAATACTAAATAGTTAGGACCAAGATTCAAGAGTATGGCCAAAACCAGTTTCTCATCCTTCTTTTCGATCCCACACTATTTTAGCTGCAAAACAAGGACTTTGAACATGGAAAAATAGAGTTGCAAGGATTCAAATCTATAGGGACTCAGGGAGATCAATTCATTTTCAATTTGATGTCCCTTCATCTCATCTGTCTTACCAAAAATATTAACAAGATTCTCCCATAATTCAATTGGTGATGTTAATCCATCAATATGGAAAAGGAGGTCTCTGGATATGCTCAGACACAGGAGACCATAGGCCGCATCCCTCCTGTTGTGCCATTTAATTTTCTCTGCAGCTGCATTGGGATCTGCTTCTATTTCCATAGTCACTCTATAGATTCCTTTCACTCTCAACAGTATCTCCATCTCTGCATTCCATTTAAAGAAGTTAAATGGAGTTAAGATGATCTTCTAAGATTGATCCATAGCTCAGAAATTGTCCCTTTAGTCAGGAGAATGCTCCCAGTCAATGATGTCAAACCTGCAATAACAAATTGGGAGGAGAGAAATCAATCCACAAAGGCTCTGATACCATGTGGAAATTTAACCTAGGCATTAGAACAATTACACTTGCAAAAATTTCCAATTACACACAAAGGCGACTGAATATGGAGCAGAACACTAATCTGTATTATATAAGTGTACAATATCCAACCCTGTGAAGTCATGGGATGCCACAATAAATAATTACATGAGAGATTATAATGCATAAGGATTCCATTCAAATTTGGTCAAAAGTAGGCTTAGTAAATCTAAGCAAATCCCCCATAGGTACATAATGCAGTTTCCAAATCTGTCTAGGAGCTCATGAATTGGAAAAATCAATTAGGCAAGATAATACATGATGGAAGAATAGATCATACATTCTTTTATTATGAGAAAAGGGTGGAGGATGATGAGGACAAAAAACAAGTTAACTTCACCTAGTCATACTTTCCCAATTGCCTTAAAACTCAGAAAAGTAGGCAATAAAGCAGAAAAAGCAGACATTCACTAGGAAGGCCAGGAATAAAGTAGATTTGATTCCAAGTGGTTTCCCAAGTGCTCCATGAATCAAATTTAGCAATTTTGACCACTTTGGATGTGTGGAGGACAACTTGCATAAGGTGGAATATGGAAATTAGGCAAATAAGACAAAAATTGTATTAATTAATGTCTAAGTTAGCTAACTATGGGTTGATTATTCTAACAATTGTATCGTCCTTACAACCTTTCCTAACAGCTCTCTTAAGATACAAAGCATAAATTTTCCCTACGGTTATTTTCCTAGGGATTCCCTTTACGCTTATTAGTTTTCCATCATTATTTATACAAGTAAAGGTTTTATCATCACAATTAAAGACCACCCTATGTTGTTATAACCAATCCATACCAATTAGTATGTTGTCTGAACCTAGAGATAGTACATTAAGGTTAAAAAAAGTTACAAATCGATCCATAATTACTGCCCAATTCTTTACAAAGCTAATTACCTTTCTCTTTGCACCAGTAGCTAACTGAACTAACCAAGAACTTACAAAATTTTCAACAGATAGTTTACACTTTTCTACCAAGTTAGGATAAATATAGCTTAAACTAGCTCCTAGATCAATTAAAATAGATATAGGTGTTTGGTTTATCTAACCTTCTACTTCCACCATGGAATTTTGATAGTCAGCTTTCCGATTCTCAAAAGCTGCATTGATCCTAGGCATAGTCCTCACTAAATCACCAATAGTCATCTCCCCCTGTATTGTGTAGATGTTGCTAACAGTCTTTTTCCAATTGGGACAGACTGAGGCATAATGTGGACCATTTCATTCCCAACACTTTATGGGTTCTTTTTGTTCTAAGTTCTTTATGTAATTACTGTGATTATTAGTAGGTTCTTTACTTTTTTTATTGTTTTGATTGTTCTGTGAATTATTCTTATTCCCATGGAAATTCTTATTAGAAAAATTTCTAGCATTATTATTTTTAGAATTCCGATTAGGCACAAACTCGTTCTTCTTTTGATCATAATTATTATTCCTTTTGGCCTTCCAGTTGGCCATACTGTCCTTTTTCCAATTCTGTTCATAACAAAAATTTGCTTTCCTCATAGCTTCTTCCAGGGTTTTTGGATTGTCATACTCAATCCTATCCTTTATGTGATAAGGTAAATAGCATAGAAACCGTTGTACCTTCTATTTTTCATCCACAAGGTATGGCACATACCTAAGCAAACTTAAAAACTTACTATTCAAATCTTTCATAGTCATTGTACCTAGTTTTAGCTCATAGAATTCTTTATCCCTTTCTTCATAGTACTGTTCAGATAAAAATTTATTTTTAAAGTATTTCTTGAATGTACTCCAATTTATGTTCTTCTCTCTTATACATTTCACACTCTTTAAATATTTCCATGATATATCAGCTTTCCCCATGAGATTATAAATAGCCTTCCTAGCCTTTAATTGGTTATAATAGTTATAAATATGGAAGTACTTCTTCATCCCAGATAACCAGGATTCCGCTTCCTCCCCCTTTTCAGTTTCTCTATTAAATGTTGGTGGCTTAATCTTCTTAAACTCTCTAGAAATTTATTTCTAAGTTTTATATTTTCTTTTCCTAGTATGGTGGTTATCCTCAATACTGTCACTAGTATAAGGAGAATTACGTTGATCACAAAATACTTTGGAAGATGAGATACTTTCATTTTTAATTTGTTTAGTATTTTTATACTTATGTTGGTAACTTATATCTTTCGAATTAGTTCTTTTACCCCTTCCCTTAGAATGAAATCTTTCTATTAAGATCTGATTCAGCTCCTCCTAAGCTCTCAGAATCCTCTCATTTTCTTTTTTAACAGATTCCATTTTAGATTTTAATACTTTTACTATTTGTAAAAGTTCTAAGGAATTGGTGGTTATGTCTTCTTGTATAGGTTCTCTTTGTAAATTATCTTGTTCAGTATAGGGAGATTCCTCTTCCACATATTCCTCCAATCTTTCCATACCTCTTGTTAAACTCATAAACAAATTTCTTTGTTGATAACATTAAAAGAAAACAATGTTAGCAAAATGATTTAAATTCACCGTTCCATATAAGCAAGTTGAGCTTCATCAAGGCCTATCGTTCGAACCTTGTGCTCTGATACCACATGTCATAACCCCAAAATTTCATACAAATTTAAAAAAAATTATAGTGACATGAAATGCCTTAGATCGCAGTTTAGTAACTGCTAGCGGTTAGCGGAAAATGAAACGGTTTAACAATTTTTTAAGGATTTGTTTTAAATACAGAAACACTAATACAACTTTAATTTTTATAAATCATAGAAAGAGGACTTTCATTTCACTACTGCTAGCTGTACTGATGTTTTTCTTTTGTCAAGTAGGTGAGAAACCATGTTTGAAATTCAGGGCTTACTTAGCATTCTGCTAACTCAAATGGACTACTGGTTCTTACAAGTTCAGCAGGTAAGCATATGATCAAGTAGGAGTTTATTTTGCATTAAGTTGAGAAGTACATCTTTAGCATGATAATATGCTAGAGTATAAATTGATTATTAAAAATGCAATGCTCCGATGAGGTAAAGTAATTTCCTTCATTGTTTGGATCTAAGACAATATTTATATTTTATCCACAAATACCATTATCCTTAACATAGTGCCATATATGAGTTCTTCCAAGGTTTCTTTCTATCGTAAAGACTATAATACCTAGTGAATTATAAATTCTTCCAGGGAGCATAGGGATCATGATCTTGACATATAACTACTTTTACTGTGTCATGATCTTACTGCTATTGTCATGTTTAATACTCAAATGTACTGTTTTTTTTGTTATGCATGAACATAATCCTATGATTTTCAAAGGTAAAAGTTGATAATGAATTATTAGCTTTATTATGATAAACTCTTGCAAAATGGTTTGTCTTCAGTCTCCTTGAAGATTTCTTCATTTATCAGTTTCAAGTTTTAAGTGGAGAATTTTAGAGTTCTTCAGTTTATAAATGAAAAACATACATCTACCCTACCTCTTCTTTACTAGACGTGAACCATACCAATTTCTTTGATTGGTATGCTAGTATGATTAACCTTTGATCAGTTAGTTGACAAGATATAATATTAATCTTTAGGTTATCGCCATGATACAAGTGTTATTGCAATAATACAATACCACATTGTTTTATAATGTTACCATATAATTTTACTTGTATCCTAAGATAGATTTACTACCTAACAACTACTCTCATAAAGTCAAAACTAAAGGTAAAACACATTGTAAATTTTGTTTTTAAACTATACTAGATCTGAAGCATGGTTTAAACAATAGCATGATTGTCATTGTAAGCAATCATAAGAGCTAGTTAAAGGGTCGATGGAAAAGTTAATACAATGAGAAAACACAAGAATCTTATACTGTGGTCCATGGCATAGATTTCATTATTAGAAATGATACAAGTCCTTATAATAGTCGATTTTCATGGTGTAAATTATTTGCAATCATATAATTCATCCTCGGTGGTATACATCGTTGACATTAGAAAATGACCCATGCATGGTTAAAATTTTCGAAGGGCACATGGTCCATTCTCCTCCATGCATTAGTGACTTAAAAAGAAGTGAAACCCTACTTCTTGGCATTTTCCTCTGAGGGTTTGTCATCCTGCAGGCTGCACTGTGAGGTTCCATGTGGCCATGAGAGGCTTGCTCCTTCTCTATTTTTGTCTCCATAGTCGACATTACGGTGTGAAGTGGTTTGGGTATCATACTTTGTAATATCATTTTCTCTTGTGAGTAAAGTTTTACTGTGTGAGCGGTTTTCACTGCTTCGCTTGGCTTGATGCCTATAAAGGATTTTACCCTATCACTCCTTATTCCTTTCCTCGACCTTATGGAGTTTTAGACTATCTCTTGTTTCCTCTCTCGCAGAATTGGATTAAGGGTAATTCCTTGCTTCTCGGTTTTGTGCATTCGAATTGGATGGTCGTATCTTCTTGGCTCTGCTATATTCTTGCTCACATGTAAAATTTTAAACTTTAATTCGAAATTCCATTTGACAATTTATTTATTAGGTTAGGGTTTAAAACTTATGAATAGAGTTTTAATTTATCATTCGAAACTATGTTCTTGTAGGTACCTGCAACGGCTCCACGCTTTAAGTGGAAAACAACCTCATGCTTCGGTGAACTTAATGGCTTCCAACCGGTAAGCCCTGGTCTCAATGTGGGTTCTCCCTAATTACGATATGGGTTGTTGGATGAAGTTTCCAGTGGTTGGAAGCATGGCTTTGGATTGTCCGTTGGTTAAGATATTTACTTTGTTTATTACTCATGTTTTAAGTGAAAACTCTCGTGGTGTTTTGCTGGTAGCACAGGCTCTTGAGTTGTGATGTGTATTTGGCTTTGGTTAAACAAATTCATCCTTATGGCTTGAAGATGTAATACTATTGATTTAAGAATATAAGAATCTTCTTTATGCTCAGAATTTTTAAAAGACCTCTATCTCGTTTGCATCAGTTTTTCCTTTACATGAAGACTATGAACTGAGTTTTGTTTAACCTATCAGTAGTGTATTTAGCTTACTATTAATATAACAGATTTAGATATATATATATTTGGTTTTAATAAAGAAGTTTGTGGAACATTCTAGTTGTATAGTTCACAGGGTTTTTACTCTTATAGTCGGGAACTTTAACTGGTATATTTTAATACAAGATCATTATGTATTTGGTTCTAATAGTAAAAAGGGTTTGGACCCTTTGATTCTTACAGGATATAGGCCAGCATGGACTTGAGATTTATATTGCACATGTTTAATGATTCTTGGTTTACTTTATTTGTTATTTACATATACAATTTATTTATTACTACTCTGTAAGTTATATTTACTTTTAAGCTCTGTATAGAAGATTAGGTCAATTTTTAAAACTTGACTTTTAAGGGTTTAAAAGGAATATTATAAACCCTACAGTTTATGAACTTCTTATTTCTGCGTTTAGTATTTTTGACTCTGTTTATGCAAAATAGAATAATGAATGATGAGATAAACTTACAGTTAAAGTTTTGATACTATTTTTAAGAAAACAAAATAGGAAATCCTGAATAATTTTTATAGTCTCTTATCTATAAATTATAGTTAAGAAATACTTAGGGTTTTCTTTGACTATTAGTAATTAATATACAAGGATTATAAATGAATCATTTGATTCTGGATGTAACACACTAGTCTGTAATGTCAATATTTATAAAATAGTTTTACTAATTCCTTTTCTTTTACATATTTTCTTAAATATTAGTTTTTCTACCTTACTTCTGTTAACTATGATATTTATATTTTTATCAGTTAACTAATACTGAAATATTTATAATGTTTACTACTTCTTTTATACCTAATTATTTTTTATTTACTTAGTTACAATAAATTAAAGCAGTCAATACATAACACTGATACTTAGTATAAATTATAAACTTTGAAGTAAATTCTATCTACTGCTCAAATTCAAATAAAAGAATCATTTCATTTACCTAAGAAATCCAACTGTGCTAGAGTATGACCTGAGTTCAGGTGTGGAAAAACATAGCTTGGAAATTTAATTTCTATCTGCTTCAGTAAATACATACTCATTCCCATTTCTGCTATAATCTATAATTTTACTGAATCTAACATTTCACAGTTACCTTTCATTCATAAACCCTAAAAATTTAACATGCATGTAATAGAGAAACTAAGATTTACTTAACTAGGATAGTAAAATAAAAATAGAACCTGTTGAGGACAAGATGACAAAAACTTAAGGAGGATGTTCCTCCCAACCAAAATTCTGGAGAGCACTCAAACAACGCTTCCTCAGGACCCCCGAGCCTGTTCCTGGTCTTCTTGGCTGAGAACTGGGTGGAGAATGCAACTGTAAAACCTCTGTCACATGACTGGTTCAATTAACTAAGTAATAAAAGTCTACTCTCGGCACTATGATCTTCAACTTAAAATCTGCAACTAGATCAATCTCAGCAGTTATCCCCTCAAACGCATTCCAGACTCCCCTTTATTGAATTTATCTTGATTAAATTCATTCACCCTAAATGATCACTTCTCTAGAAAAATGAGCATCCTCATCTCTCTTCAATGGGAAATTTTATAGAGATGCCTAGGTCTTCTGGGTCAGTTTTCATTAAATGAGCCACCTACTTTGATTCCACTTTCTTGGGGAATCATGACCACAAATATAGGGAATTTGCCACCTGCAACATTTGGAAGTGGTCTGAGGATGCTGCCACATGTCAGTTTACTCTCCATCCAGTCTCCTCCACCAATTGACTAGTAAACACTCTTTTAACATCTCTTCTATGCTATTGTCTTGTCATTTATTTATTTATAAATAAAATATTTTGAATTTATATTAAATATTCTTTACCCCACAAGGTCATCAATTACAACTTAGCGTAAAATTTAACACAATGTGCCTCAAATAATATAAATTTGTTTTGTTGCAAATTGGGAAAAAGTTCCTAAGTTAAATATTAAAAGTGCCTAGATTAAATAAAAGGGTTAAATCAATAAATCAAATGATTCTTGATTTAACTACACCTTTGATTAAAAAGTATATCTATAAAGGTCGAAGCCAAAGAGATGCTTGGGGATATTTTCCATCTTTTTGGACTCATTAGTCTACGTGATTATTCTCAAGAGAGTTCTTGGAGAACATTTACCTTAGAGGAAAAAAAAGAGAATCGATTGAGGCCTGATATCCTAGTTGGGGAAGGCTTACCTCAGCAGATCTAAGTTACTTGCATGTTGGAACCAGCTCGAGGGGATCCGGATTAGAACTAGGAACGGTTCTAGGTCATGGTTGGGTGGAACGTGGAAGTTCCCAAGTGATTTGGTTATCTATACAATGGTCATATATGCATGTGGAAGTTCCCAAGTGATTCGGTTATCTATACAATGTTTCTGAAATAATATAAATTTGTTTTTTTGCAATTTGGGGCATGTGACATATGGAATCTCACTAAGTATTGCAACTACATGTTTTTTTTAGTGTTGAGTATGGGCTCTGGATAAGTGTTAGGAGTTACTAAAAAGAATTAATTATGACGCATGAAAAAAAATCGAGTAAATTATTGATCTCATTTGAATTATTTATAAGTGATTAAATGAAATTTTGAATTTCTATATCTCATCAGGTACTAAAGAACTAACATGTTATACAAGGGAATCCAACATGCAAGGATGTTTATAGTTTCCTAGCCTAGTAGACCTAACCACCTACCAGATGACCGTAATGAAGAAAGTTTCATGAGTTTAGGGATCATGTTATATGATACCTAAAGACAAATGTTAACAAATAATATGTGTGTGTGTGTGTGTGTGTGTGTGTATTTTATACATGTTATGTATAAAGAGTAATCATAGTAATAATATTAATGGTATAATAAAGAGAGAAAGGCTACATCTATTATTATTATTATTACTAAAAGATAATTTAAATATTAAAAGTACCTAAATTAAATAAAAGGGTTAAATCAATAAATCAAATGATTCTTGATTTAACTGGCCCTTTGATTAAAAAGTCTATCTATAAAGGCTGAAGCCAAAGAGATTCTTGGGGATATTTTTCATATTTTTGGATTCATTAGTCTGTGTGATTATTCTCAAGAGAGTTCTTGGAGAACATTTACCTTAGAGGGAAAAAAAGAGAATCGATTCAGGCCCAATATCCTAGTTGGGGAAGGCTGACATCAGCAAATCTAAGTTACTTGCATGTTGGAACCAGCTTGAGGGGATTTGGATTAGAACCAGGAATGAATCTAGGTCATGGTTGGGTGGAATGTGGAAGTTCCCAAGTGATTTGGTTATCTATACAAAGTTCAGATATGCCTATGAATTTATTAATGCTGGGTAATTTCTTCAACCATTGGAATAGCTTCATCTTGCAGGTATGAGGTTCTTGATTATTCTATTTCATTAACAAGTATATTCCCTATTAGAATATTCAAGTGATTATGTTTTACTTCTAACCCTAGATGTCTATAATTGTATCCTCTTTAGAATATTTAAGGGTTTACATTTTATTTATAAACCCTATGTCTATCCAGAATGTTTAAGCGTATATGTTTTTAATTCTAAAAACTATGTCTACAAATTATTTCATGTCTATGAATTATTTAGGGCTTTATTCTTACAATATTATTTATGCATTTTATTTCCTATCTTAAAATTTGTTTTCATGATACCTAGAACTAGTCTAAATAGAGTCTTTATGTATATTTATCTATAGATTCTACTGGAAGATTGCATATTTCTAGCAGAACTATACTTAGAAGTAAAAAGACTAATTAGTATAAGCTCTAAACATAAACTAATTATAAAACACATTAAATTAAAGTATAGTAAAACATAACCTAAGAAACAAACCAATCTTCATTATTTGATATAAACCGAACCATATTCAAAATAATAATTGAAATGCTAAATAATCAAGCTATCAAGACCTAGGATAATCTAAATAAAGAACACCATAATCACATTATTCTAGAACAAATAATAATCATTAAACCAAAGTAATAAAGATAAACTAAAACCATCAAATACCTCCGAGGGTCTATATATAATTTTATAAAGAACCAAGTTTATAAACAATATCATTCCTTATTAACCAAAGTAATCCATAAATCAAATATACAGACAAGATATCAAGACCCTCTAGTGGTGTCATGTTTATGTTTTAAATAAACAATAATAAACACAAATCTTTCCCATTCATAAATAATCAAACCACAAAATGTAACTAACCAAATAGTATGGCCAAGTAACTTTCCACATAATAAAACAACCGCATTGTTATGCACAAAACTCTTTAAAACATAGCATAAATAAATTGACATTGGGGTATCGATTTCTTGTTTCCATGAATTCCAAACAAAACTTTAAATACAACCATCATGACCCAAGATCAAATCCTGTGGAGTCCATTTGTTTTATAGTTACAAGTCACCCTACCAAATCCTGTAGGATTCAGTAATTTTACTAAATGCCACAACGCTTCAACCATACATACCATGCTATGGTAATCTCATAAACAAGCTATAAAAAGAATACAACATAATCTCTACACATAGGTTAAACCCCAATTTATTTACATGTTGTAACTAATTCTTGGCCCTTGGTGCTTTACATACAAGGCATTTAAACACGGTCATATGGCATTAAAACCCCTATCAATTCTATGCCAATAGCAATGACACCATTCAAAGGGTTACACCCACAATCATGGCCTCTACATTTAAATACATAGAAATGATCACAATGATGATTTAAACCATAAAAACGTTATGTCATTCATCAATTTACACAGTCGCAACTCTAATGGCTCAAACGCCATTTCCATCCCTAGCATGGCTCCAAATTCCAAGCAACATTGTCAACAAATCCATATAAAGAACTTAAAACCATATTTATCAAACCACACAGAGTCATGCTAGCAATAAGCTAAGAACCATAACCTTAAACACACACACATAATGTGAACGATGTACATATCATCTTTATAAATCGAAATAATATTTTACTCAGTCATATAACCCAGGCTTTGCACCATTGCAAGAAATGGTGCTCTCGCCATATCCAAAACATAAAAATATTTACAATTTCCAGAGCATGTGAAGACTCACCAAGGCCAACATTACTACACAGAGTATCCTTTTGCAAAAGAAACTAGAATACAATAAGTCCTGGCCCGAAGGCGCTAAACCCCGAAAAAAAACCCAAGTATTAAAATGCATTTTTGATGCTTTACACAGACTTCCCCTTTCAAAATTGTAGCCAGTAAAACCAGACCAAACACTCAACCAATGATGATTTTTACTGTCGCGATATCCACACAAGAGAAGGAAACAAGTTAAAAACTTGTTACAGGAGGGCTCACCTAAAATGGCTGTGGTGTTGATCTTAGGGTGATCCATGACCCACGACCCATGTTGTCCAAAACCTGCAACCTGCAACCAAAACAAGATATGATGAGAAGTATTCTTTGAACACAAATTGAACAACATTACAATGCTACAAAACCAGAATGTAAATCATACCTGTCATTACAACCAACCTCCAAAGCGCTACGCCACAAAATAGACCAAGGACAAAGATCACGGAGATGTTTTGCAAATGACCAAAACCATCATGAGAGTCCAATCCCTAATCTTGAGACCCATGCATCCCAAATATCAATAATGTTGCCACCGTGGCCTCCAATACTGTAAATCAAAACCCATAGCATATAGTTTATGCCACCCTCTAAGGCAGCACCATGTTTAATCAGCGTGCAACATATAAAACCCATTATGTGTATTGAATACATAGTGTATATCCACAGTCCATGGAATATAAAATATGCCATGGAGGACTATTTTGAAGGTTATAAACTTATACACTAGGTCTATAATAAACCATGAACCATGTTATAAAATGTTAAGACCATATACAATGTGTGCCATGTAAATGATATAATATATCCACATTTAAATCAATGACATAAGGACCATTAAAAATAGTAATAGTAACCAGTACAACATAGGCTAGTAAAACATCCATCCTTGTGTAATTATTAACTAACAACTGTCATAGTATTCACTAAGATGGGATTGTAAGCCTGTCATCATCCAAGCTGGGTGTTAGTGAAAAAGAGGTAGTATGTCTTGTCTGGATTTTATAAGAAGTTTTTGATGTCAAGTGCACTTGTACACGACAGGGAAATAAACACATTAGTTCATAAGAACTAAGTAAGCCCTGTAGTGACAAGTAGAAAATAGCTTCCTTTGGGAAACAAGTCCCACCAATCTACCCCTTTTACAATAGAAGGTAATATGGAATGGTTCATAAAAAACTAATCGAACTTTATAATCAATGTGTAAGCAATCAAAATAACACACATACATATAAAGGCGTATCCATAGAACAAGATAGTAAGTAATATCACGGCAACATAGTATTACATGAATAACCACATCAAGAAATATGAAAGCAGGGAGTAAGAAAAGATTATGAAATTAAAATATAGAAAACAAAGTACGACGCCTTCCTCATAAGTTTAAGTAATCTCCAGTTTAGTTAGTATTTAACTAGCCTAATGTTTTTTTTTTCATTTTTTGGGGACATTACAGTAACCTCCACTGGCAGAGCAATCTGAATCAAACCAAGAAGAGAAAACACCAATCTACCATATCATAATATTTAGAAAGGTCCCTTTTAAGAATTAAGTATTTCATTCTTCTTATCTTAGTAGAGTGCAAACACTCCTAAGTGATGCCTATTGCTTCCAAAAAAATTCTGTTCAAAAGGAAACCAAATTGCTCTTTGGAAATCCTCTATAAGAGTAAAGGTTTCAATATTATAGCAATAGTTTTTGTCACTAATTTATAGATCATATTGCACAGTGCAATTTTTCTAAAGTCTCCAAATAAAACAAAAATCTCCTTCTTCGGAATTAATGTAATGAATGTAGCATTCAATACGCCGCTCATAAACTTTCTTTTTCTCAAAATATCCACAGTTTCCAGTAGCTCCTTTCCTAATAAGTCAAAGAAGGTGATGAAAAACTATGTCGACCACCCATCTTGTTCTACGATTTTATCATTTGCAAAATATTTCAATGTCTTGTTCACTTCCTCTAAGATGACCTCTTTTCCCAAAGAAAACCCCTCTTCTCTGCTAAAACGGGAAGGAAAACATTTAAAAACCTCCAAATGATTCCCTATATTATTTTTTCGTGGATCTTTGTAAAGCTTTGACAACTAATTGACATCCTATTTTTGAATTACCATTTGAGATTGAATATATTCACCTTCTTAAGTGTCAATATCCCATATTTTATTCACAATTTTCTTATAAGAACCATGTTTATGAAAAAACTGTGTGTTCTCGTCGCGAGACTCTACCCAAATAGCTCTATTTTCCATTCTCCAAAATTGTTCAAATATTCTTAAAATTTCATCCCTCTTATTTTATGACATAACCATAAGGCTCGTATCCTCAAAGTGATTTGAAGTCAAATTCCTGATTAATATTTTCTTCCTAATACATTCCACTTTAAGAAGGTTTTTTTGTCTACTTTTTTTTTCCTGATCCACTCCTTAACCACTTTTTCAGATCTTTTAATTTCTGAACCATAGAATCCATTACATTTGAACCTTTTTTTGTAGTCCAAAGTACCCCAAACTTCCCTAACCATTTTACATAAAGAATCATCCTTGAGCGAAGTTTGATTGAATTTAAATGGAAACTTTAGAATTGTATCTTCTCATTCAACCTAAAGAGCAATCAGATTGTGATACGAGAACTTTTCCAAAATGTTCGAAGATCTAAATCTAAGATTTTTAATTCCAATCAAATACTCAAATTCAAGCTTTCATTATTTATTATATTCAAATTTGTTATTATTAAAGTTTTCATTATTTATTATTTTCAAATTTATATCGAAATTTTTTTTTATAACTATATTCAAGTTTATATTTAAAAACTACAAAAAAATACTTATTTATTAGTATTATTACAAAATAATGTATAGTTAAAGTATTACGATTTTTTCACACAAAACAATGTATAGTTAAATTTGTTTTTCTAGTAATTAATATCGAAACACAAGATTTGAATTAAGGTGGAGGAAATAGCAAGATTCCTCCTAACTACCTAATTTATACTCAACTAATAATAATAATAGTTAACTTCAAATCCACATTTAAATAAAGAAAAAATATTATTTTCGTTGTTATTGCTATATTTTCTAAGATTTATATTTACACCTATATATACGTGAATGGTATGAATATTTTCATGATATTTCTAGTTTAAGGAAGGAAGGAAATATTCTTTTGATGGGTGACTTCAATGCTCGAACTTCCAGTAGCCAATATATTCTTTTAAGTAACTAATCCAACTCTAATCCTCTTTGGTTATACGAAGACCTTCATCTAGCTAAAAGGTAGGAAATACAATTTGAAGATCTAGGTGAAAATTTATTTGGGTCTAAGCTGGTAAGATTTTGTGGTGCCAAACTCTAGCCAAATTACTTGTATCCATGGGATTGGAAGTAGTGTGGTAGATTATGTTATATCCCTAATACAACAAATTAATATATTTCAACATATTCAATGACCATCCGACTATGATCATATACCTTTAATTATAACTTTCAATATTTTCATGCATAGTGATCCCTAGGAGGAAAACTATCATTGCCAAAAGCATATTATCTTCAATAAAAATAAAGCTAAAATTTTTCTCCATGATCTAAAAAATGAACTAGATCCTTTATCTAGCATGGAGAATATAGAAAACATCTACCATAATTTTTCTAAAACCCTCCCGTTGTCCATTAACAAGTTCTCTATTGAAGTCTTGACTAAAATGAGGAATAGTAGAACCAATCCTCGGTATGATCAAAACTGTAAAGACGTGAGAAAATAAATTAAACAAACTACTAAAGATTTGATAAAAATGGACAAGATAAATCACTATGCAGCCTTAATTATATGAAAAAAAAATTATCTACGTAAAAGGTAATAAAATGTCCTACACCTCTCCAAGGTCACTCCTAATAAATTCTAGAGACCAATTCTAACTCGTAAAACAAAAGAAGACAATAAAATTGCTTTAAAACATTGGAATTCCTATATTAAAATGCACAACAATCCCTGGATATCAGAGATAAAATTCAAACCCTTCTTACTGTTGATTTATTTTTAACTTTGGAATGTATTCACTTGTATATTTCATGTATTATACCCCAATGTTTATTCCAGGAAGTATCTATAATGTAATTGATCCATGTCATGCCCCGATGTTCCTATTGGAAGGTTCTATAATGTAAACAAGTCATGTCAACTCATTGTGGGTAACCCTTGTTAGAATAATCAACCCATAGTTAGCTACCTTAGACA
Source organism: Pseudotsuga menziesii (assembly GCA_001517045.1). NCBI lineage: Eukaryota > Viridiplantae > Streptophyta > Pinopsida > Pinales > Pinaceae > Pseudotsuga > Pseudotsuga menziesii. Next base: position 268,718 of record LPNX010769134.1, read on the forward strand.
TTAATTAATCCATTTTTTGTCTTATTTTCCTACTTTCCATATTTCACCTTATGCAAGTTGTCCTCCACATGTCCAAAGTGGTAAAACTTGCTAAATTTGAGTCATCGAGCACTTGGGAAACCACTTTATTGCCTGCTTTTTCTGAGTTTTAAGGCAATTGGGAAAGTTTGACTAGGTGAAGTTAACTTGTTTTTTGTCCTCATCATCCTCCACTCTTTTCTCCTAAGAAAAGGATGTATGATTTGTCCTTCCATCACCTATTAGCTTTCCTAATTGATTTTTCCAATTCGTGAGCTCCTAGACATATTTGGAAACTGCTTTATGCACCTATGGGGGATTTGCTTAGATTTAGTACACCTGCTTTTGACCGAATTTGAATGGCATCCTTATCCATTAGAATATCTCATGTAATTATTTATTGTGTCATCCTATGACTTCACAGGTTTGGCTATTGTACACTTATTCAAAACAGATTTGTGTTCTGCTCCATATTCAGTCTCCTTTGTGTGTAATTTGCATGTGTAATTGGAAATTTTTGTGAGTGTAATTGTTCTAACACCTGGGTTCAATTTCCA
>LPNX010769134.1:270051-317398 GCA_001517045.1 Pseudotsuga menziesii
TAGTTGCTGGAGATTCAAGGGTGGATTCAAAAGGCAAGAAGAAAGCTAAGAATCCACCTGAGCAAAAGAGAGACAAGAACAAGTCTCCATAGGAGCCCCAAAGCTCCAAGAAGAACCCCCATAAGAAGAAGAACAAAGGAGAAATGAGTAAGTGCGCATACTACAGTAAGGGAAATCATCCTGAACGATCCTACATGAAGAAGCAAATTGACATGATGACCCAACTCCTGGAGAGGAATGGCATCTCACTTCTTGACAGCTCAAAGAAGAGGGAAGGAGGATCAAATTCAGAAGACAGAGAGAGAGTTCATGCATTGGTTCCTGGCACATCAAGCTCACCTAGTTTCATCATTGATTCTGGAGCTTCAAGCCATATGGTTTCAACCAAGGAGGAAGTCACCTCACTTGACATGTCCAAAGGTCTACCAATTGTACTGGGAGATGACTCTCTCACTGAAAGTTTGGGGAAAGGGAGGATCGATCTTGACCATGGTAAGTTCAGCAATGTATTGTATGTTCCAGGTCTTGAATATGTTCTAGGTCATATTCTCCCCTGAATAAGTTGAAATAACATAGATCTCAAGTCGTAAATTCATTGCAAAAGGAGTTGCAAATCACACTTCGAAGGTATAAATGTTCTCACACTTCCTACCCTACTCAAACCCCTCTGCTCTTCTGATTCATGCTAATGAGGCAAGCAAGATTTGGCATCAAATATTTGGCCACCTTAATTACAGGTATCTTTCTGATCTTAGTGAAAAATAAATGGTCATAGGGTTACCAAAGATTAAGTTTTCCAAAGGAGTTTGTCAAGGTTGCATCTTAGGAAAACACCCATAACTTAAATTTAAGAAAGCTAATCATGAGAGAACCTATACACCTCTTGATTTGATCCACAATGATTTTTCTGGACCATTTTGTCATATGTCAATGAGTCAGGCCAAATATGCATTGACATTCATAGATGAATTTTCTAGGTACTGCTGGGTTTACTTCTTGAAATACAAGTCTGAAGTTTTTGGTCTCTTCAAAGTCTTTAAGGCTTTGGTTGAAAACCAGTCTGGGAGGAAACTCAAGGTCCTCAGATATGACAATGGTGGTGAGTATGTCAAGTATGAGTTCACTCAATATTGTGCAGATGTAGGTATTCATATGCAACATTCTATCCCTTACACACCACAACAAAATGGTGTTGCTGAGAGGAAGAACAGATCACTTAAAGAGATGGCAACCTGCATGATGAAGGCTAAGACTTTGCCACCAAATTTTTGCGCCGAAGCTATAAAATTGAAGCCTATATTCAGAATAGGGTGCCTCATAAACAACTTGATGGTATAAATCCTTTCGAATCATGGAGTGGGCACAAGCTAGATGTGACCCATTTCAATATTTTTGGCTCAAGGGCTTGGGCTAGAATTCCAACATAAAAGAGGAAGGATTTGCAGCCCCAAATCCAAGAGTGTTTATTTTTTGGATACTCTAAAGATTCAAAAGGGTACAAGCTGATCAATTTGAGCACAAACAAAGCCTTAATTGAAAGGAGTGTTCACTTCCAAGAAGACCCTTTAGCAGCAGTGGACGTTGGAGAATCCTCTTCACCACCAGAACCATTGAATGTAAGTGAATAGATAGTTGAGTTTGTTGATTCTGATATGTCTGATAATGATGATTTAATTGCATACCCTAACAGTCCTACAAGACCAAAATTGGCATCAAATACCATTCATGCGGCTGGAGAACTAGCTAGAAATCCTAATGATCCTAGGAGGACTAGATCTTAGTTTGAGACTGCTCTGTGTATGAAAGACCTTTTGTTTGCAGAGAGATTCTATCTGATGGTTGAACCAGACCCACAACATATGAATATGTAGCACATGATCCAATATGGCAAACAACCATGAAAGAAGAGTTCAACTCACTCTATAAGAACAACACTTGCGAGTCGATTGATCTTCCCCCAGGGAGGAAGCTATTTTAGTGTAAGTGGGTTTACAAAACCAAATTTGCTGCTGATGGTTCACCTTTGAAATATAAAGCAATATTTGTATCCAAGGGATACTCATAGGTACATGGCATAGACTACAATGAGACCTTTGCACCAGTGGAAAAGATGGACTCCATCATGATAGCTTTACACATTGCAGCTTCGAAGCAATGGGAGGTACAACACATGGATGTGAAGTGTGATATTCTAAATGGAGATCTTATTGAATATATTTACATGCATCAGCCTCAAGGATTTTCTACTAATCCATCTCTTGTGTCCAGGCTAAAAAAATCATTGTATGGGCTTAAGCAAGCCTCCAAGGCTTGGTATGCCAAGATTGATAGTTTCTTGCTATCATTGAATTTTGTTCGATGAAAGTTAGATACTAATGTCTATTTGAAGCTGATTCATGGTTCATTAATTACTATTTTAATGTATGTTTATGACCTTCTCATTACACGAATATCAAAGGATGAAATTGCCTCCTTGAAGGATGCAATGAACCATGCATTCTCTATGACTGATTTGGGGATATTGAGCCAATTATTGGGACTCAAGATTTCTCAAAACAAACATGGAATCAAAGTACATCGGTCCAAGTATGCTTTGGATTTTCTGAACAAGTTCAACATGAAGGATTGCAATCCAAGCAAGACTCCCTTCCTTTCAGGAGTTAAGCTTAAAGAAGTTGATTCTTCACCTATGGTAAACAATACACTGTATAGGAAATTGATTGGATGTTTGATGTATCTTAAACATACTCAAATTGATATTTCTTATGTAGTAAGTGTGGCTTCAAGATACATCGATCAGCCTCATGAGATCCATTGGATATCAGACAAAAGGATCCTTAACTTTGTCTTATTTTCCTAGTTTCCATATTCCACCTTATGCAAGTTGTCCTCCACATGTCCAAAGTTGTCAAAATTGCTAAATTTAAGTCATGGAGTGCTTGGGAAACCACTTAGAATCAAATATTATTTATTCCCGGCCTTCCTAGTGCATGTCTACTTTTTCTACCTTATTGCCTCCTTTTTCTGAGTTTTAAGGCAATTGAGAAAGTTTGACTAGGTGAAGTTAACTTGTTTTTTGTCCTCATCATCCTCCACTCTTTTCTCCAAACAAAAGCATGTATGAGTGTTCCTTCCATCATCTATTAGCTTTTCTAATTGATTTTTCCAATTCGTGAGCTCCTATCCATATTTGGAAACTACTCTATGCACCTATAGGGGATTTGCTTATATTTATTAAGCCTGCTTTTGACCAAATTTGAATGGTATCCTTATGCATTTGAATATATCATGTAATTATTTATTGTGTCATCCTATGACTTCACAGGGTTGGCTATTGTACACTTATTCAAAACAGATTTGTGTTCTGCTCCATATTAAGTCTCCTTTGTGTGTAATTTGTGTGTGTAATTGGCAATTTTTGTGAGTGTAATTGTTCTAACACCTGGGTTCAATTTCCAAAACCCTCCTATTTTTCAAGGGTTAAATTCCTCGCATTTACGAGGCCCTAGTGTTATTAGACTCTCCTAGAGAATTCGGCCCTAGTGAGTCATTGTTAAGTCGAGAATTATTATAAATAGAGGGTGAGCCTCTCTATTTATTACACACTCACTCACACTCAGTTGTAGCCCATAGCTGAGGAAGAAAAAGTTGTTGGGGCTAGAGAGAAAGAGGCTACTACTTTCGGGATATTATCTTACTATTTTTGGGGATTTTCTATTGGTGTTGATTCTATCACTGAGGAAGTTGGGGGGTTTCCTCCTTTATGGTTTCCCCAAGTAAAATATTTGTGTTCATTGTCTTTTGTGTTTTATTTTTGTGCTTGTTATTCTCTTAGTTAAGATCCTAAGTTAATGCTAGCTTAAATGATAAAAATATAACATGGTATCAGAGCTAACCTGAGAAGAAGACACTGTGCAGCTGCACAAACTAGGGCTTCCTACTTTTTGGATCTCTCTCCATAGATTTTCAACAAAAGGAGGTTAGGCTAAATATCCTCCCCAGGGCACATCTTTCTATCGAAGCAGAATTTGATTCTGAGAATTTTCAATTTTTGACCCGACACTACTACCGAAAATTAGGGCTTTCCACAGAAGTGGAATTTTTGAGTGAGCCTAGGACTGGATCGATCTCATCCTCAAAATAAAAGTTTAGAGATCAATATGAAAGCTTTTTTTTGGATAGAACTCTAGGAAAGTCAAATCCTAATCTGCTCCTGAACCAAAATTGCAGAAATTCAGCTCCAGCTCTAGATCCGACATCTTAACCTGGTAAGATCTAAATATTTTGTATTTCCATTTGAGGTTCTTAGTTAAGATGTCTCATCATACCAAGCTTGATGAAAATATTGAGGGGACTGATAACTTCTAAGCCTGTAAGTATAGGATCTCCCTGGTTCTCGAAGAAAATGAGTCAGACTCCTACACCAATGAGGAGATTCTAGTTCTAGAGGGAGATGAGGCTAAGGAATTACACAAGAATAAGTTGGTTATGGCTAAGAGGATTATTGATGATTCAATCAAGGATCACCTCATACCATAGGTGTCCTCCCTAAAGACACCTAAAGCTATGTTTGATGCCCTAACCAAAATATTTGAAGGAAAGAACATAACCCAGAAGATGACCTTGAGGAACCAATTGAAGAATGTGAAGATCCAAAATGTTGATACCATACAATCATACTTCACAATGGTTTCCCATATCAAATATCAACTTGAAGCAGTGGATGAAGAAGTGGAGAATGTATAAATTTAAATGAGCACCTATAATGGTCTCCCTAGGACATGGAACTCATTCATTCAAGGGATCTATGCCAGAGAGAAGTTATTCAAGTTTAGAAGACTATGGGAAGAATGCTCTCAAGAATAATCTTGGATAGCAGCTTGAGAAGAAAGGATGGGAATTTAATATCAAGATCTCACAGTATAATCCCAGAAAAAAAGAACTAGCCACCACAGAGGTCAGCACTTGCACCAAAGGAGTAACTTTAGAAATCCTAGAGATATGTCTAAGTACATTTGCTATGCATGCGATGAAAGAGGACACTTTTCTAGAGATTGTCCTAGAAACAAAAGTATCTCTCACAACAAGAAGGGAAACAATAGAAGACATCATGCTCATGCTGCAGAGGATGATGAACCTTCCACAAAGAGAACTAGAGAAGATAGTGATGATTCTTCAAGTGATGAAGAATATGTTCTGATCTCTGCTCTCACGGGAACTATCACACATGGAAACAATGATTGGCTTATAGATAGTTGTGCTTCCAAACATAAGACAGGATTCAAGAAATCCTTTGTGAAACTATCTAAACATGAATCACCTCACAAGGTGAAACTTGGAGATGACTACCGCTATCCAATAAAAGTTAGTGGTGAATCCTCATACAAGCTAGACTCTGGAAAGTCTATCAAGATGAAAGATGTATTGTTTGTACCTAGACTAAAGAATAAAATCCTCTCCATATCTGCATTGGATGCAAAAGAAATGAGGGTTGCATTTGTAGATGGTCAAGTACTCATGTGGCCAAAGGGAAAGTCTTTTAATGATGCAGTAGTGATTGGGGAACAAGAAGGAGGACTATACAAATTGAAGGGCCAACCAAAACAAGATTTAGTTCATGACTCGGTAGAACCAAATGATATTTTTCATAGAAGGCTTGCACATGTGCATTATAGAGCACTACCACTTGCAAGCAAAGTTGTTGGAGGTCTCCCAGAAATGCAGACAAAACATGAAGGTGTATGTAAGGGATGTGCGAAAGGGAAGAACAAAAACAAGATATTTAAAAGTAGTGAGATAAAGTTAAAAGGAATCTTGGAAATCATCCACTCCGATGTATGTGGTCGGATGTCATCTAGTTCACTAAGAGCGTATGTATACAATGTTTCTTTTATCGATGATTTTTCTAGAAAGACATGGATATACTTTATGAAGAACAAAGATGAAGTATTCAGCAAGTTCAAGGAATTCAAAGCCTTGATCAAAAACCACACTGGAAATAAGATCAAGACCTTTCGATCAGATAATGGTGGAGAATTCACATCAAATGAATTCAAAGAGCTATGAAAAGCCTCAGGAATTAAGAGGGAGTTATCCACTCCATATAATCCACAATAGAATGGGATTGCAGAAAGAAAGAATAGAACGATCAAGATCTTCCCATGCATCTATGGGAAGAAGCTTACAAAACAGTGGTATATTTACATAATTGTACTCCACATAGAGTACTCGAAAACAAGACACCTAAAGAAGTCTTCTCCGAAAAGAAACCAAAAGTCGGCCATCTCATAATATTCGGCTGTCATGTATACATACACATTCCAAAAGAAAAGAGGACAAAGTTAGATCCTTCAAGAAAGAAGGGTATATTTATGGGATACTCTGAAAGATCAAAGGCTTACAGAATATACTTCCTAGGATTCAAGAAGATCAACATCAGCAGAGATGTAACATTTGACAAAGATTCATCCTACATCAAATCCAGGAAGAGACCAGCTGACATTAGAGGAAATTTAGGGTCTAAAATGGGCCTTCTAAGAAAACGTACCAGTAATAAATTTTGTGAGTTGGAATTCAAGAACCAATAGAATTTCAATAAAATGAGTCAACCACAATGGTTGAATTGACATGTTTGTCATAAAAGAAACTACTTTATTTGTTCGTATTTTCAACATATCTCCCTCCAACACATCATCATCACAGTTTTTCAGGTATTTCTTATTTTTGGGGTAGCGAGGTCCGTCAAAAGAATGCAGTGTGGGTACTCATTGGATGCAGAATTAAATTCCACAGCCAACCAGCTCTCCTGCTCAGAATTTGAGTAAAAACACAAGGAGATATGTCAAAAATACAAACACAGAAAGTAGTTTTTTCATTCTTCCTCCAAAATTAATAACTATTATTTTATTATTTTATTATTTTCCTTAGGAGGCCCATTTTAGACCTCAAATTTCCTCTAATGAGAATCTAAAGAACATCACCACCCAAATTTTATGATACAACCATGAACGAAGAAATTCAAGAAGAAGATTGAGAATTAGAAAAACCTGAAGAACCTGTGGATCCACCTCAGGAGAAGAATCCTAACAAGAGGAAACCTGATTGGGTATGTGAAATTATCCAAGGTGTGGAAAGATACGGAGCTTAAGAAGAAACACATAGAGGAAGGAAGGGAACTAGGTCATGCTCCAATTATGTATCCCTACTATGTGACATTATTGATAAAGAACCTTCCAACTATGAAGAAATGGCAGAAAGGAAAGAATGGAAGGATGCTATGATCGAAGAGTATCAATCGATCATGAAGAACGATGTTTGGGATGTTGTCCCAAGAACAAAAAGGAAGTCCACTGTAACTTCCAAATGGATCTACAAGATCAAGCATGCTACAGATGGTAGCATAGATAAATATAAAGCAAGATTTGTGGCTCATGGTTTCTCCCAGAAAGAAGGAATAGATTCTGAAGAAAATTTTGCATCTATAGCTAGATACACTTCCATTAGATCAGTACTTGCTTTGGCTGCAGTGATGAAATGGAAGATACACCAAATGGATGTCAAGACTTCTTTCTTTAATGGTTTTGCGGAAAAGGAAGTGTATGTGGAACAACCACTTGGTATTGAGACACATGAAAGGGAGTCTCATGTGTGTATATTGAAGAAAGCCTTGTACGGTTTGAAATAGGCACCAAGGACATGGTATGGTAGAATTGATGGCTTTCTATTTAGTTTGGACTTTACCAAAAGTAAAGTAGATTCCAACCTTTACTACAAGTTTGAAAAAGGTAACCCAGTGATACTCCTACTATATGTGGATGATCTATTTGTAACGGGTATGGATGGGTTGATTGCTTATACGAAGAGGAAGCTTGCTACCAAGTTTGAAATGAAAGACTTGGGTATGATGCATTATTTTATAGGCATGAAGGTGTGGTAGAATAAGGATGGAGTCTTCCTCAGACAAGGAAAATATGCAGTAGAGATTGTGAAGAGGTTTGGGATGATGGAATGCAAGGCCATAATCACACATATGGCATCGAATCTGAAGCTATTGAGTGAAAATTAATCAGAAGCGGTTGATTCCATGATGTATCGTTAGACGATTGGGTTCTTGATGTACCTGATGAAGACCTTAAGCCAGTTCCTAACAGATTCGAGACACGTTTATTTGATTGTTGCAAATCATATTCTAAGGTACCTAAAGGGTACAATTGATTATGGGCTCAAGTACGAGGAAAATCAAAATATTAACATAGAGGGTTATGTTGATTCAGATAGAGTAGGTAGTGCCATCAATAGGAAGAGCACTTCAGTATGCTGCTTCAATATGGGATCAGGTATTATCTCTTGGTTTAGAAGGAAGAATTCTTGTGTGGCACTGAGTATAGCTGAAGCAGAGTATGTCACATATTCTTCATCTACTTGTGAGGCAGTGTGGCTAAGAAAACTACTATCTGATTTATTTAATGTCCAGTTGGATGCTACTTGTATATATTGAGACAATCGAAGTTTTGTGAAGTTGTTGGATAACTTGTTGTTCCATGAAAATTCAAAGCATATCAAGAGCAAGTATCACTATATCATGGATATGGTGCAGAGAGGAGCAGTGAAGCTCCAGTATGTTGCGACGGATGAACATATAGCTGATGTGTTAATGAAGCCATTGGCTAGAGTGAAGTTTGAATACTTCAGGGAGAAGCTTGGTGTTCTCCAGATCGAGGTTCCCTCCAAGGGGAAATGATGAGACATAGATCCATTCTGACATGGTGAAAGGATTAGGTTCCTTCCATGGTCAAATGTAAGGGCTGAGCCATTCTGTCATGGTGAGAGGATTGCTTCCTTCTGTAATGAATACTAAATAAATTATAAAAATAGATTAGTTAATTATATGAAAGGGTGTAACAATTCACGCTCAAGCCTATAAAAGGACGATCTTATTATACATTTTACCCATCATCTAATATATTATTTACTATTCATATTCATTATTACAATAATATTTGGATTTGACTAACGGACAACCGGATTCGGTTGCTCCATTTGGTATCAGAGCATATTCGCTCCTGCACTTTGAGCTCGAACTCGGCTCATAAATCCCTCCTTGAGCTCGGAATCAGCTCATCAATTTTTTATTCCTCCGATGCTCCATTTATTTACCTGTCACTTCATCCCAAACGCTATCCAAAAAAAGAAATAAAAGAAAATCCAAAAAAAATCCAGCTTCCTTCTCCTCAACATTTCCCTCCGCCACGTCCACCTCTGCTGCACCATCTACCACCCCCCACATGACATCTATGCTCCTCTGTTCTTTTGCACTTCCACTCTTCATCACCCCTTCACCGCAACCACATATTCAACTCCTCGCTACCGAGACTTCCCTCCATTCCCTCCACACCATACCTGGCTACATCTCCCTATCACCACCTATTTACTGCTACCATGCGGCTGCCCCACTTGACATTGCCAGCAGTCCAACGTAGCCACCAATTGTGCACATTCTATTTCTCTTGCTCCAATGATCGCTCACCTCCCTCCCCGTTAAGCTTCTTCCCACATCCACCTGCTACGCTCTGCCACCTGCGCGTCACTGTACAGTCGTGCACTGATTCCCTTCCATCCCAACTCACTACATCATCCTCTTGTTGCTTCCTCATCCCTCCAACCTTCTCTGGCATTTGCACGCTCAACCTTCACGGCTCCTCTCTACATCCTTGCCACCTCCTCACAACACGGCCACCTCAACCACGTTGCTCAGCCGCCTCCTCCGACCTGCAACCAAAACATAAAACAAACAACACAATATATTATATTATATAATATATAATATAATATAATATTGTAATATATTTATAATAATATATTTAAAAAAAAATCAAATATTATATTTTTATTATAATATTTTTAAAAATAAATAAATAAAAAAATAAAAGAAAAAAACTATATACAAAATAATATAGTTTATAGAAAAAAAATATAATAATAATAATAATAATTAATTAATTAACTAATGTATTATTAGCCAAAATAGCATTAAAATACACACCTCCGCATACAAGGTCCAAGACGACGGTGAAGCTAAAAGAACAAATCAAAAAAATGGAGAAGGAGATAAAGTCCCTTGCCACTGACCTAAAATGTGTGAAGAAAAAGATGCAAAATAACAATACATTACTCAAAGACGAGCTTGTTTTGGTACTAGAAAGGAGGCTCGACAACAAACTTGACATTCTGAACGAAAAACAAAAAGACTTGGATGAAAAAATGAGTACTATGACGTAAAACATAAACACCATAACACAAAACATGACCACCATGATGCAGAACCATAATACATTATTCGAGATGTTACAAAGGTTCATACCCATGTCGGGCCATGTCAGTAGTCCGAATATGCTAGATGCCTCATTTCATGTTGCCATCTAAGAAACACTCACAAAGAATCAAGAAGATTTGGAAAAATTAAATAAAGATTAGCAATGCGACACTTAAGCAAGAGATAGAAACACAAGTACAACCATATATGGAGGTACAATTAAATAGCAAAATAGACGTTATAAGTAAGGTAGTAGAGAAAAGAAAAACTAAAAATCACCGCCAACAACAAAGCAATTCAGATATGTCACTTTCATCATCCACCAGTTCCAAGCCACCATCAAACCATAAGGCAAAAGGAAATCAACGTCGTCCTTATAAAGTGCACCCACCTAAATAAGAAATAGATTTGTCGAAATACAATGGGAGGGAAGACCAATGCGTTGCTTGGCTAAACAAAGCATAACAATACTTCGACATTTACAACATTCAATCTGAGGAGGAGAATTTGAAATATGCTTCAATGCATATGGAAGGGTATGCCTATAATTGATACTTATGGTGGAGGAGAGATAATTTTACCTACACCTGGAACTTGTTGAAAAATTATTTTTTCAATAGGTTTCAAGGAATCAAAGAAGATGAATTTTTTAGCAAACTTACCAGACTACAACAAGTCAGAAACGTTGAGGAATTCACTCATCAATGGTAATCCTTATCTAAACAAGTATTTGGGTTGTCTGATAAGAAAATACTCAAAACCTATTTAGGAGGTCTTAAACCACACCTCCAAAAAGAGTTAAAGCTACATGACATACCTAATGTAGAAGTAGCAAGATGTAAAGCAAAAGCCGCAGAACACAAATTGGAAGGAATAAAAACAAAAGGTGATAGCCATTATCGACAAGAAAAAGAGACACAATGTAGGTCCTGTGCAGATACTTGGTCTCCCAGCCATCATTGCCACAAACCTCTATCATACACCTACAAAATGGAAAATAGATCAAAGTAATCTAACGGTTACTCTGATAATAAAAAGAAAAAGAAGAAAAATATATGTCATCGATGCGGTGATGATTAGACCCCTGGTCACAAATGTAGGAACAATGGGACAATACAGTGCAAAATCATTAATAGAAAGGAAGTGCAAGTCTCTACACAAGAGATCTCATCCAATTCTAATACCGACACTGAGTCAAAATGAAGAATGACACTAGGAAAATACTTAATATTTGAGGACAAAGCTTCCTAAAAGGGAGTGGCAATGTAATGAATATTAAATAACTTATTAAAATAGATTAGTTAATTATATGAAAGGGTGTAACCCTTCATGCTTAAGCCTATAAAAGGGCGAGCTTATTGTACATTTTACCCATCATCTAATATATTATTTACTATTCATATTCATTTATACAATGATAGTCGGATTCGACTAATGGACAACTAGATTCGGTTGCTCCACCTTCCATATAAGATGTGAGTGCTGAGCCATTCTGATGTGACTGTAGGATTGGTTCCTACATGATCAGATATAAGTGATGAATTCCATTGTTGGAATGGAGGCACCTGGTTAGTTACCAGGAATACTTAGTCTAGGATTGAGGGCCATTCTGATATGACTGAGGGATGTAGTCTCACATGATCAGATATAAGTGCAGGGCCATTCTGATGTGATTGAGGTATGTGTCCCCACTTGATCAGATATAAGGGCTGATGCCATTCTCTAGGAAAACGGAGGCACTTGGTCAATTACCAGGAATCCTCATTCTGGGACTGAGATCCATTCTGATGTGGTGTGTTTGCACATGGTCAGATGTAAGTGCAGTTCCCTTCTGATGTGGTGTGTTTGCACATGGTCGGATGTAAGTGCAGAGCCCTTCCAATGCGGTGTGTTTGCACATGGTCAAATGTAAGTGCATATCCCTTCCAATGCAGTGTGTTTGCACATGGCTGGATATAACTGCTGAGCCATTCTGGAGCGATTTGTTTACACATGGTCAGATGTGAGTACTGGGCCTTTTTGACAGGATGAGGTCAGATGTGAGTGTTGGGCATGGATTTCTAACAAGATGAGGTTAGATGTAATATTTGGGTGGGAAATTCTGACTTAGGGTTAGATATAAGCGCTAAATACCTACATGAAGACTAGGCCTAAAAACAGCATGAAAAAGGGTTGTCTCTGTAGAACTTTTTGTGACAAGAAGAATCAAGAGATAACACCATACTGAGATAGCACCGATGATGGTGATCCAGACTTCATGATGATCCAGATTAAGTGATGATCTAGATGTGATGATGATCCAGACTTGATGAAGATCTAGATCAAGTAATGATCCAGATTTGATGATTATACATTCATGATGATCCAATAGTAATGATCCAACAATGATGATCTAGACCAAGTGATGATCCAGATCCCGTGATGAAGAAGACTTGAATATGGAGATGACTTGAAGATGAAGAAGACTTGAAGACGAAGATGACTTGAAGACGAATATGACTTGAATACGAAGAAGACTTGAAGATGAATATGACTTGAAGATGAAGAATACTTGAAGACGAATATGACTTGAAGACGAAAATGAATTGAATATGAAGACAACTTGAAGATAAAGATGGTGAGATGATCCATTTGTTACAGAGAAGAGGACCAGTGCTGAAAATTGTGTTGAAAGAATACCTTCCTAGTTAAGAGGCAATGTTGATGTTGTTATCTCCCAAGATAATTTATTTTCATTAGAGGAAATTTGAGGTCTAAAATGGGCCTCCTAAGGAAAATAATAAAATAATAGTTATTAATTTTGGAGGAAGAATGAAAAAAACTACTTTTTTTATTTGTATTTTTGACATATCTCCCCATTATTTTACTTAAATTATGAGCAGGAGAGCTCATTGGATGTGGAATTTTATTTCGCATCCAATGAGTACCCACACTACATACTTTTGATGGACCATGTTACCCCAAAAACAATAAATACATGAAAAAATGTGATGATGAAGTCATCATCACATTTTTTCAGGTATTTCTTATTTTTGGGGTAGAGGGGTCTACCAAAATTATGCAGTTTGGGTACTCGTTGGATGTAGAATTAAATTCCACATCCAACGAGCTCTCTTGCTTGAAATTTGAGTAAAAACACATGGATATATGTTGAAAATACGAACAAAAAAGTAGTTATCTTTTATGACAAATATGTCAATTCAACCATTATGGTTGACTCATTTTATTGAAATTCTATTGGTTCTTGAATTCCAACTCACAAAATTTATTGTTGGTGTGTTTTCTTATAAGGCCCATTTTAGACCCCAAAATTCCTCTAATTTGTATGAAGAGTTTAGTTCACGCAATGAGGAATATGAATGTCACTAATAGTTTTGAAAGCCTCTATTTTTTATGCAAATTTCACAAAGTTGTAGCTTCGATGGCTTGGGTGAGGATCAGAACATCTCATTAGCCAACAAAAGATGGAAGATAAATAACTGGTGGAAGACCCCTTCGGCAGTAAGGCGTATTGCTAAAATTTTTACCGCCATTGGAACATTCTTAAACAATTATCGAAGAATATAGTGACTAAAAGTTCCGTAATTGCGGAGAAGATAATGGCTAAAAGTTCCACCACTGCGGAGAAGAGAGTGGCTAAAAGTTCTGCCACTGTGGAGAAGATAGTGGCTAAAAGTCCGGCCACTATAGAGAATATAGTGGGATTAAAAGCGACGATGGTATGAAGTTTTGATTTCTGATCGTCGACGTTGCAGATTCTTAGTTCACTGCGGAGTCGTAACGGCGGAAGAAAGATAGACTACGCCTTCCATGATCAGATGAGAACTTTGGTGATCGGTGGTTCTAAGGACTAATGATCAGTGAAATAGTCCACTAGGGAGACACAACAATGGAAGAAAAATAAAGTAAGGCTTCCGCTAAATGAAAAATATTTCAATGGCACGACAAAAGAAGATCATTGGCAATCGGAAGACATAGAGACTACAGATCGGGAAGTTCACAACGAAGCTCCTCTGCAGTGTCAACAGTAAATTTAGTTCGTTCCACCTTTGAAATAGTGGCAACTCTCTATTCTAGGGCACCGATGTTCTAGAAGACAGAACATTCGATCAGCGACCACGGTGACAAGATAGAAAGTCTAGTGGATTAAACAAGAAAAAGCACTTCAGTTAAATGCCCATACACTGGCTGTTGGTGGCAATTTCATACTGAACCTGTACTGGGGATGATCAGCAACCACTTCAGTCATTAAAAGATCACTCAATGAACTAGATCTTCACAATAGATAAATAAATATTTATCAAGAGTTTGAAGCCCTAATCTGGAAAAACTATCACTTTCAATTATTTTTTGGTGTAAACAGATCGGATTCTTAAGATCTATAATTTTTCTAGAAGGCTATAAAGCCCGTGATTAATTTATTAATAAAGATTCGACTCTCGGGATTTATAATCCTTTTCCATTATCAAGCATCTCATCTAGTTTACTCTAAATATAAGCTCTTTTGTTGTGATTCGTTCAACCATCTCTTTCTTTACTGTGTTTATTGCCTAAACGTGCATTTAGGTCATTTTTAGATTTATTAAAAAGCTGATAGTTGTCATCCTATTGGTTATTTAGTGATATTTGATTTATAAATACCATCCTCAATAGGATTTAGCCATTTATATGCATGTGTTATGTGTGTGATTCTGCCATCTTGGTGAGTTCTCCATTCCTGCACCTTTTTGTCAAACTATTTAACAAGTTGTAACTAAAAGCCTTGTAATTGAGTGAGCTTCATACATGTCTTGAGAGTGAGAGGATATATAGGCTATCTGGATTGATCCATATCATAAAACGCTAAAAAATAGTTTAAGTTACCAGCCATCCTCGAGCTACAACCTATCGGAGTTTCCTGGAGTGATAACAAAGTGGCACCGTTGCCGGGGAGAGGAGATTGAAGCTCAGCTTCCCTGGGAGATGACATAGATCCATGATTTGATGATAGACAAGGCTTGGACATTATTATAGTTGTAATCATCTATCTGGAGACTCCATTGATATAAGGTGGCTTCAAGAAGACCAAGTACCAGAGAAAACCCAAAGGGACCACCAGCAACACTCGTTTAAGATCCAGAAGAAATCTTGAGGAAATCTAGGGCTTTACTAAGACAAACTAGTAGTGCTACACAAAATGCTACATTAGGTATTTCAAAAATATTTTTGTTGTTATTTATTCTGCTGAAACTCTTAATTCCAAGAAATTTTTAGATACATCAAAAAAATATAGGGCTTGGCCATCTTCAAGCACTGTTGCTTGTGAAGATCCAATCCCTGGTGACTCATCTGGGATAAGTATACCACCGCCTACTCAACAAATATTTTCATCAGTGCTTCCTTCCACATCCCTATCCATACCCATTTCCAATATGGCTACCCTCAATTGACCAAGATGGAAAGGATCCTGGTAGCTAGGTATGCACCCCTAATTTTTCCAAATCCTCTCACAGCCATGCCTACCAAGGATTACCTAAAGCATATGCCTAAGTTTACCGGGGAAGGGAATTTCACTGCTGAAGAACATCTAGAAGCTTTTTATAGTGATGCTGAAAATATAAATATAGAACACGAAGATATATGGACCAGATTTTTTGTGCAAAGCCTAGATGGCCAGGCTAGGAAGTGGTTTAAAGAACTGTCCGTTTGGTTAGTGGTAGGCATAGAGGTGCTAGATGATGTTTTACTAAATCATTAGGAAGAGAGGAGATACCACCTCTACTATATCATATAATTCATGAACCTGAAAAAAGAAAATGGTGAATTTGTCTCCAACTTTACCAAGAGATTCAACAACATGTACAGCAAGATCCCACTGAGATTAATCACACTGGTACCTCAACTATGATAACTTATGCGAATTCCTTTGACTCTGACTTCTACCTACTTCTCAGAGAAAGGATTTATGGCTCCTTATCACTCATGCATGATGCTGCCTTGGAGGTCAAAAATTTTGGCATCTAAGAAGGTCAAAGGGAAGGTAGATAGGAGAAAGCAACCAGTAGACTATAGTGGGGCTTCTACATGAGAGAACAAGATTGAAAAAATGACCAAAATTTTAGATAACCTGACTGTTGAAATGTCTAAATTGAAACACCAAGGACATCTACCAGTTAGGGGTAAGGGACCAAGTGACTTCGCTCGTTGAAACCCAAATTTTGTTCCTTATAGAAGAGGAAATCCCCCAGTTCAGATTCTTAGAAGGGAGAGAAATGAAGGGGAAGATCAAAGGATAAGAGCTCCTTTTCAAAATGTTGTATTAGAAGAAGAGCCAGAGTTTATTAAAGAGGAAGGAGAAGATGAAGACAATATCCACTGCATGGAGGATGAGGTGGACTACTCTTTTCTGACACAAGCAGAATATGAAGAAGCCCTGATTGATGAGTAGATCATTGAAGATGGTGTATATCAGGCTGATGCTTAAGGAGGTTACCAACTGAGGTCTAGGTTGGTTGCTCCCCTCAAAAATATTGTTGTACCTATCAAGCTACCTTCTGCACTAGATATAAAAGTTGTTGTTTTACCAAAGAAAGTGGTTTTCCCATCCAAAGCATTGCATAAACCAGCACCTTTAGCCACACCTAATCAAGTCCAACTCGAACCTACAGCTCATCAGGTAAGGTTTCCAGATAGGTTGCATTATTCTTTTAACCTTGAGTCTGAAATTCAAAAGTTGAAAATCCCTTTCCCTTTAATTGAGTTGGTGAAGAATGATGCATTTAAAACGTCCATTATGAATTCCCTTCAGCCCAAGGTGAACCATGAAACTGATTTTGTGAACCTATAATATGAAAATCTTGTTGTAACCCTAGGCCCCATGATCGAAGACATAAAAGACTCCTACCCACCATTCTATATATCCTTGAACATCCATGATAAAATCCTCCACAACTATCTAATGGATTCAGAAGCCTCTCATAACCTAGTTACAAAGGTTGCGATGGAGGAAATCAGCCTCAACATTACCAATCCCTACTACGATTTATTCTCCTTTGACTCCAGGAAGGTCAAGTTCTTTGGCCTCATCAAAGACCTTGCTGTAAACTTAACTCAACTACCTTTGAAAAGTGTAATGATGGACATTGTAGTGGCTGATATCCTCAAAAATTTGGCCTCTTGTTGTCCCAATCATGGAGCAAAAGATTAGGCATCACCCTTCAGATGGATCTCATGCATACCACCATTCCCATGTTTGGAGGGGAGACCAAGAGGCTGTACATGGAAAATCAACTCGCATACATTATAAGTGAGGAGAGCCGCTCAGTGAATCACCCGATCTATGCTGTGGACACTGATTTTGGGTCTTGCATCTTGCAAATAGATGATAATCACCAGACATCCGTTCAGCTCACTAATCCCAACCATCCATAGCCAAAAGAAGTCACAACAACGATCTGGACCATGTATTTCAATGGGGCAAGTGCTCAAAACTTAGGAGGTGCAGGTATCGTGTTGATCTCCCCATCTAAGGATAACATTCACTTATCTTATAAGCTCGATTTCAAAGCCACGAACAACATAGGTGAATATGAAGCCTTGCTTCTAGGAGTTAAAGCAACCAAGGAGATGGGGATTATGTGTGTGAAGATTTTTGGGGACGCAGGCCTCATCATCCAGCAGGTCAACAACACTTTTCAGACGAAAAATATTAGATTGAAGGCTTACAGGGATGAGGTATGGAAACTCAGAGACTCCTTTATGTTTTTTGAACTGTCATATATTGCTAGGGATTTGAATCACCTTGTTGATTCCCTAGCCATCTATGCAAGTCTGTTCTCCTTTAACCCCCAAGATCAGCTATGACATTCAGGTCAAGTACAGACCTGTCACGTCCCTATCCCTCAACCGGTGAAGAGGACGCGACGAACACATCAACACAGCCGGGTAAACAGCCCATGAACATAATCAAATGAAATCAATGCTGGAATTAAACATACATAGATGCATTTATCTTCAATCATACAGCGGAAGCACACATACATTCCAGCAATTACATGTTCATCATAATTCCATATACAATTATTATAATTGCAGAGATAGACTAGCAGCACTTATCTGTTCGTGAAGAATCCACCCGCAACCAGCTACGTCGCTGCAACATTCCACCTAACCATAGGCCAGCTTGCTCATCAATCTCTCAGCAACGCTGCCACCCCTGAGCTGGGCATGATTCCTCCGGAATAAGGGTCAATTGCAGGCTTATACATAGCCAAGGGGACATAAACGGCAAACCAATCACAGTTGGGTTTCACAGGCTATCAACAACAAGCCAAGCCAGCACAGTCCAAGGGACTAACCACTGCATACCAGCAACAAAACAATTCCCTTCACAACCCTGTGAAGAAGCAAAATGACCGATGACAGTCCCAAACGAAAGGTGAGACACAACTCCAGCCTATAAGGCAACTCAGAGTAGGTTTTGGCCCTAACGTGGCCAAAACAACTCAACAACAGCACCCAAACCAGGGTATATCAGCAGCCACAACACACCATGAAGGATAACAGTAGTCCCAACAAAGGAGAAGAACAACTCCCAGCGTGGACAGACAAGGGAAATTCAACCCACGAATTAGCAATCCACAGTGGTCCAAAACGAAATTGGAACCCACAGCCGACAAAACTCATGGGGAAGACAACAGCCCCAAACAAAAACAGCGAGCATGGCTCATGGCATGGGGAAAACGACCCAAACATCTTGTGTGTGAGGAAAAACTTGCACCCAACAGAAAAATGCATGGGAAAATTATACCCGATTTTCTGCGTGAGGATTCTAGCAGTAGAGGCCCTGCGTGAGGAGAAAACAACTCCAATTTTGCCCGTGGATGAACAAAACAACAGCAAGGACGCGAATTACAGTGCGTGGGTGCTTCAGCGACTCGTGGAGCCCCAGAAAATGTTTGCGTGAGACTAAAATCGCCCAGAGCCTGTGCGTGGGAAGCCAACAGACCAAAATCGTGGTGAGAGTGTAAACTAACCAGGGAAGAGTGCGTGAGGAGGAGAATGGGCAGACGTGGGTGGAGTGGGCAATTGGGTAAGGCTGACAGCCTGCCACAACCACCACCACTTCAGCAATAACTGCCCCAACCACCGGCTGAAGCATTAAAGAGGTTGGGAGAGGTTGGATGAGACAAGAAAAGGTGACAAAACATGGGTTTTTCCCCCATAACCAAGGTTTGACATCCCCACCCCTTATCCTTTGGAACCATGCCCTTTTCATTCAACGTTGCACTACCGTAGCTGGTTGTGGTTTTAGTTTAATTGATGTGCATAATTACATGATGGAAAATTATAAGGTGCCAGATAGCACGACAAACCATCAGCAAATATCCCTATTGCCGAACATACACAACCAAATCGATGGTGGGGCTTTTGCCTTGAGCTCCTCACCATGATTAATTACAATATATACATCATGCAAACGGGGTCAAAACCGGGGACATGACAAGACCCTCTCTGCCAGACAATGTAAAATTTTTGAGGGTGTTTGAAAATGATGTGGAGCTTAGTAAATTCCTTTAGTTAGTGGATGAATTCTTTGACATACATATAGACCAGGAAAACCTTAACCTGGAGGAATCCAAGCAGTGCAAGTTAAAAGATAAAGTGACTGAGCACAATATTATGCAATTTTCCAGGAACTACATACCTCAAGGTCTAGTACCAATGGAAGAATTGTTTGATTACAATTGACATCATGTTCAAGCTTTCCAAAAGGGAGCTAGATCCTACTGTCTAAGAGCACAACATAGGTAGCTAGACCCATCCAAAACTAATAAATCTATCCATTGGGTTGATTGCTGAACAGAAGTCTGAATATTGCAGCTTGATAAAAGAGTTTGCTGATGTCTTTGCATGGGAGTATAGTGACTTAAAAATGTATGACACCAACATCATCCAACACAGGATTCCTTTGGAGAAGGACACCATTCCTTTCAAACAGAAGCTAAGACCCATCAGCCCTCTTCTATTACCAGTGATTGAGAAAGAGATCCACAAATTTCTCAAAGCCAAGATCATAATCCCCATCAAGTATTCCCAGTGGATTGCAAATCTAGTAGTGGTAAGAAAGAAAAATGGAGAAGTAAGGTTGTCTGTGGATTTTAGAAACCTGAACAAATGTTACAAAAAAGACAACTATCCACTACCTAAGATGGAACATATGTTATAGAGAGTCTTGGGGGCTAGGGTCATGTCCTTCCTTGATGGCTTCTCTGTATACAACCAAGTGGCTGTGCACCCAAATGGCCAAGAGAAGACTGCCTTTACCACACCATGGGTCACCTTCATGTATGCTAAAATTCCATTTGGGCTAATGAATGATGGGGCTACTTGTCAGAGAGATATGGAACTAGCTTTTGTGGGGCTAAAAGATAAATATGTGTTGATATATTTGGATGACTTAATAGTTTACTCTCATAGCCATCATGACCACTTGTAGCATTTAAGAAAGGTATTTCTAAAGTGCAGAAGGTATGGAATATCACTGAACCCCAAGAAGTCCCAGTTTGCACTCAATGAAGGAAAGCTCCGAGGCCACATAATCGCAAATGAAGGTGTAAAGATCGATCCAATGAGAGTGGAGTAAATTCAACAGCTGTCAATACCAAGGTCAAAAAGAGACATTCAGTCCTTTTAGGCAATATAAAATTTGTCAGGAGATTCATTCCAAATTTCTCTGAGCTGGTAAAGCACATAAAAACCATGCTAAAAAAGGATGTAGAAATCAAGTGGACCGACCAGGAAAGAAATTCTTTTGAAGACATTAAGAAAGCCATCATGGAGGCCCCAACCCTGATTAGTCCTGACTACACCAAGGGTTTTTACATTTTCCCTTTTGCATCTTATGACATAGTGGTAGATGTGCTATTACAAAAGAATGATGAAGGTCTTCATCATCCTATTGCTTTTTTCAGAAAAACCTTGAGAGATGTTGAGCTGAAGTATGAACCAATTGAGAAGTAGGCTTATGCCCTCATAAAATCTTTGAAGAACTTCAGAATGTACATTCTCCATGCAAAGGTCATTGCGTATGTCCCTTGAGCTGCTGTGAAGGATTTTATGACTCAGCCTGACATTGATGGGAACAGAGCTAAGTGGATTTCCAAACTCATTGAGTTTGATGTAAAGGTGAAACCCACCAAGATGGTAAAGGGATTAGTTCTAGCCAAACTCATGGCCAAAGAAAGCTATGAACTAATAGGAATAAATTTTACATGTGTCAGATTAGCAAAGGTGTAGACTATGGTAGTAGCTGAAACAGAAGTAAATCAAGATCAGGATAACAGTCCACCAGTTGCTAAGAATATATCTTCATGTGAGTGGTACTCATGTATTATACAATTTCTGCTTTAATTAAAAGTTTCTCTTGATCTCATTCCTAACCAAGCACGAGCCCTTAAGTTGAAATCTGTTAAGTTTTGCATAATTGAAAAAATGTTGTACTAGAGGGATTAGTCTGGGATTTTGTTAAGGTGTCTAGATAAATAGAAGGTAGAGCAGGTCATGCATCACTTTCATTCTAGTACATATGGAGGCCACCACTACTAGAAAACCACAGGCCATAAGATCTTAAAAGCAGGATACTCTTGGCCAACCCTCTTTGCGGATGTATGCACTTTTGTAAGGGCATGTGACCAATGTCAAAGATTTATAGAGAAGTAGCAACTCAATTCCTTGCCCCTTAGGCCTGTTACAGTGAATGGGCCTTTCCAGCAATGGGGTATGGATTTCATAGGTGAAATAAATCCATCTTCCAGTGGATAGCATAAATGGATCTTAGTGTCCACTGACTACTTTGCCAATGGATAGAAGCAATACCCACCAGAAATGCCACTCACGAAGTCATCATGAGATTTTTATATGAGAACATCTTTAGCAGGTTTGGTTGCCCAATCAGGTTAGTGATTGATAATGCACCAGCTTTTAAGGCTGGGGAATTAGTTAAAATGTGTGAATCAATGGGTATCCAACTGGTGCACTCAACATCCTATTACCCCCAAGGAAATGGCCTGGCTGAGTCATCCAACAAAATCCTAGTCAGAATCATCACGAAACTGCTAGAGACAAATCAGAGAAGCTGGGATTCAAAACTTAGGTTTTATTTATGGGTTGATAGGGTAACAAACAAAATATCCATAGGGACTTCTCCATTCAAGTTATTTTATGGCACTCAGGCCATCTTTCCTATCCAGTTCATCCTTCCAGTGGAAAATTTCTTTCAGAAAAAGGAAGATGAACCAAATGATATGATGAGAAGGATGATGGATTTGGTGGATTTACAGTAGATCAGGGAGCAAGATGTAGGAAAATCAGAGGCTCATCAGTAGAGGATAAAGGGAATTTTTGAAGAAAGAGAAAAGGCACACAACTTCTAGGTCGGAGATTGGGTCCCCAAGTGGGATGCTGTCAAATAGGACAAGGGGAAACATGGAAAATTTGACTCTTTATGGATTGGCCCTTTTGTTATAGACCAGGTATATAAGAATAACACCTTCAAATTGCAGAATCTGGAAGGTGAAGAGGTATTCAATGGCCCAGTAAATGGGTAGTTCCTAAAACTCTATTTTAATTGAGGCTCTGAGGCCTTATGATTGTAGATTAGTAGATAGCAGGTTGTTTTTCTTTCAAAATAAGACTCCATGCCCAATGGAACAATAAAGAATAGTGTTAAGTTACTTAGTTTCTTTTAGGGAAAGGAATTTTGGTCTGGGGTTCTTGGGACCTCACTGGGAGGTTCCCGTCCCTAAGTAGGAGCCAGATGCTATCTCCCAAGATAATATATTTTCGTATGAAGAATTTAATTCACACAATGAGGAATAAGAATGTCACTAACAGTTTTGAAAGCCTCTATTTTTTATGCAAATTTCACAAAGTTGTAGCTTCAGTGGCTTGGGAGAGGATCAGAACATCTCATTAGACAACCAAAGATCAAAGATAAATAATAGGTGGAAGAGCACTTTAATGGTAAGGTGTATTGATAAACCTTTTACTGCCATTGGAACATTCTTAAATAGTGATCAGAGAATATAGTGACTAAAAGTTCCACAACTGCAAGGAAGATAATGGCTAAAAGTTCCACCACTACGGAGTAGATAGTGGCTAAAAGTTATGCCACTCTGTAAAAGATAGTGGCTAAAAGTTCTGCCACTACAGAGAAGATAGTGGGATTAAAAGATCTGATGGAAAGAAGTTTTGAGTTTTGATCATCGACATTGTGGAGTCTTAGTTCAATGTGGACCCGCAATGGGGGAAGAAAGACAGACTACAGCTTCCGTGATCAGATGAGAACTTTAGTGACAAAGGTTATAATGACTAATGATCGGTGAAATAGTCCACTAGGGAGCAGCAACAGTAGAAGAGAAATAGACTAAGGCTTTGGCTAAATGAAAAATCTTCCAATAGCGCAACAATAGAAGATCATTGGCGATCGAAAGACATACAAACTATGGATCGACGAGTTCATAGTGAAGCTCCTCCAAAGTGTCGATGGAATAGAGGACTAAAGCTCTGATTCCAACATCGTCAATCAACCTCCAGCAATGGTAAATTTAGTTCATTCCACCTTCGAAACAGTGGCACCGCTCTGCTCTAGGGTGTCAACATGCTAGAAGACAGAACTTTCGATCAGTGACCATGGTGACAAGACAGAAAATCCAGCAAATTAAATAAGAAAAATCACTTCAGCTAAATGCCGATACACTGACTGTTGGCAGAAATTTCATACTAAACTAGTAGTTGGGATGATCAACGACCACTTCAGTCATTAAAAGATCGTTGAGTGAACTATATCTTCATAGTAGATAAACAAACAGTTTTTTTTTAATAAAAACTTAAAAATTTTGATTGATTAAAAATGGTTGTAGCCCAGCCTGGTGTATAAAGAGGAATCCAGAAAAAGAAGACTGATTCCCTCTAAAAGAATAGTCATCCTTCTTATAAGTGCTTTGAGAAGAGAGTCCCAAAATATTCTGGAACTATTTCAAGAAAAAGAATGCTTGCATGAATAGACTCTTAGAAATTGTGAGCAGAGAAGAATATAGAAACAAATCATTAATTAGGCTGAGAGGAAAGCCCCTTAATGAAAGGATCGAATTTCTTCTGAGAGCCCGAGCTGATATTTGAGGCTGCTTCCTTTTCTCTACATTCTTTATTTGTATTTTTCCCTCTAGTGAGGGGAGGAGAAGGAGCTGAAAAGTCTTCAGATCTAGAAGTTCCCTCTGACAAAGGGGCCAAGGAAGCCAACTCTGCCTGGACTGGGGTCTCGTGAACCAAAATGTTGAATTCTTTCCTAGGACTTGGAGAAGCAGGTTTTGGATCAGCTGCCCCCATGGATTCCCTATTTCAAGACAACTGCAACTTCAGGTTCTTGTGCTTCATATTCTTGGAGAACTTCAAAACTATTTTTGTTTTCTAGCCGCGAAGTATCCACAGAAGGAGGAGGATCTTGACAAGAAACCTTGTGCTGAGACACTTTTGGCTCCTTTCACCAGGGAGGACGGCGTCGATTAGAGACTGTCTGGAACTCTGCATCTTTGGAAGCTGGGATATTTGCTGGTTTCTGTGGTTCTACAAGCTTAGGGAAGCTTTTGACGAAGTGACCATAAACATGGAAAAATTTGCATTTGGAAGGGTTCTGCTCATAATCTAGTTCTTGAATGTGGCTCCATTCTCCTATTGTAAGATTTAAGGCTTCTGGGAGTCCTTTCTCTAGATTCACCTCTACGTGGATATGGGAACATCTGTACTGGCCCCCTTTTGGTTTTGCAGAATCTATATAGCGACCTAACTTATTACCAATGTCAATTAGAGTGCTTTTCCCCCAAAGATGAAGAGGGAGGTTGGGGAGTCTTACCCAGACTAGAGTGGCAGTGATCTATGATTTTGGGTTAAACCCTAGAGACCATGGGGCTAAGAACAGACCTCTAGATCCCCTGAAAAGAGGGCCCGAACTGAAGACAAGGTCTCCTTCTTCTTTATTTGAGAACAAGAATACAAAAAAACCTCGTCTAGCTGCAAAGAAAGAGACCTGTCCTTGCAGAAGAGGGTTCCATTGTTCTGAGATCCAAATCTCCACTACCTTAGGGCTGGGCCATAACCCTATGAACTTAACAATGAGGGATTTCTCAGAGAGGATGAGAGATTTTTGGCATGGATCTGAAGGAGAGAGCTCCAAAGAGGGGATCTTGTCCATCCTTTTCATGAACTTGGAAGAAGAATGAGAAGCTGCCTAAGGAGAGGCAGATTGAACAAGGGCCCTGAAAGCAACAAGCTGGGCATGAGAGCCCATTTCCTGAGAGGAATCCATGCTGAAACTAGAAGGATCCACGCTGAGGCACGAGGAGCAGCAGCAAGCGGTCCAGCAATGCGAAGGGCAGAAGCCAACAATCCACGGCTCTGAGAAGCAAGGCGGTGGCTAGGGAAACCCTAACCGTGGAAGAGGAGCCGATCTGCTCCAAGGAAACTTTATCAATAGATAAACAAATAGTTAGCAAGGGTTTGAAGCTGTAATATGGAAAAACTATTAGTTTCAATTATTTTTTGGTGTAAACAGATTGAATTCTCAGGATATGTAATTTTTGTAGAAGGCTATAAATCCCATGATTAATTTGTTAATAAAGGTTTGACTACGAGGATTTATAAGTTCATACCATTATCAAGCAACTCATCTGGTTTATTCCAAATATAAGCTCTTTTGTTGTGATTTGTTTAGCCATCTCTTTCTTTACTATGTTTATTGCCTGAATGTGCATTTAGGTCATTTTCTAGTTATTAAAAATCCAATAGTTGTCATCCTATTGGTTATTTAGTGATATTTGATTTATAAATACCATCCTCAGCAATATTTAGCCATTTATATGCATTTGTTATGTGTGTAAGTCTACCAGCCTGGTGAGTTCTCCATCCCTGCACCTTTTTGTCAAACTATTGAACAAGTTGTAACTAAAAGCTTTGTAATTGAGTGAGATTCATGCATTTCTTGAGAGTGAGAGGTCATATAGGTTATCTAGCTTGATCCATATCACAAAACCCTAAAAAATAATTTAAGTTACCAGGCATCCTCGAGCTACAACCTAGAGGAGTTTCTTGGAGTGATAACAGATGTATTTGTAACTTTGAAATGTATTCACTTGTATATTTCATTTATTGTACCGATGTTTATTCTGGGAAGTATTTGTAATGTAATTGATTCATTCCATGCCTTGATGTTCCTATCGAAAGGTTCTATAATGTAAACAAGTCATGTAAAGTCATTTTCGATAACTCTCCTATTGTTTAAGGGTTAAAGTCATCACAGTTGTGGGGCCCTAGGGTTACTAGACTCTCCTAGATAAGTCGTCTCTAGTAAGTTTTCTATCTCTCCTATCTCTGAGGAAGTTGTGGGGTTTTATCCTTTATGGTTTCCCTGAGGAAACTCTTTGTGTTCATTGTCTTATGTGTTTGATTGTCGTGCTTGTTATTCTCTCAGTTAAGATCCTAATTTAATGCTAGCCTAAATGATAAAAATCTAACACTTACAAAAAAAGAAGTTTTCTCATTAGAATACATAGATTTTGGGGTTAAGCACTTAAAAATGGAAAAGACGAAGACATTGAAGGCTACGAGTGGAAATATTAAAAATTGGAGGTCCTCTCCTCATCCCACATATCCACAAACTTCTTAATATAGCGATAAAGAAAGGGTTTCCTACACCTTGGACTTAAAGCCTCATTATTCCTATTTTCAAAAATAGTGATAAAATTAACCCTCTAATTATTGGACTATTATTATTAACCCTCACTTAGCTAAGTTATATGGTATTATCTTAGAAAACAAAATCAAAGAATGGCTAAAAATAGATGGTAAGCAGGATAAAGGCCAAGCAGGTTTTAGAAGGAATCATTTAACCATGCACCACCTCGTTACACTTACGATAATTCCAAAAGAATTCTGAAATAATAATTCTAGCCTATTTTGTTTCTTTGTGGATTTTAGAAAATCTTTTGATACAATGCCTAGAAATAACCTATGGAATAGGGTAGAGGATATTAAGGTTCCTTTTGGGTTGAGAGTTGTAGTGATAAGTTTATACGAAAAGGTCATTTCCAAGTTTAAGAATAATGAGTGGTGGACAACTATAATATCCTAAATTTTGGACCTAACACTTATAGGCATGAGCCTATTGATTATTATGTTGTCTTGATATTTTATTTTGATATATTGGGTCGAATACCCCACTCCCTATGAACATGATGATTTGTTTTATATATTGGGTGTAATCCAATTATTGGTCATATATATATATATATATGTATGCTTGTTTTTGTTGGGCCTAGACCCTGAAGCACATGATTGATGAGATGTTTTTGTTGAGCGAGGAGCTCTGCAGCACATGGGGAATTAATGTTTTTTGTTGAGCGAGGAGAGCTGGAGCACATGAGTGCTTACATTTTTGTTGAGTGAGAAGTTCTAAAACACATCAAAAGATAAGATTTCCAATTGTTGGGAATAAGCCCTGGAGCCTTCCATGTTGATGTTTAGCATAAGCTTTGGAGCATTGGATCCTTGGCCATTGTATCCCTAGGTGTATCATACAAGTACATCCTAGAATAAGTGTTGAGCGAAGAGCTCTATAATTGCACTAAGTTTGTAACTCCTTGTTAAATCATTGAGTATGGGCTCTTGTAAGCGCGAGTGGTTGCTGAAAAGAATTTAATAACTTCTGAGTGAAAATGACTTGAGAAAAATATTAATCTCATCAAAATTATTTATAAGTGATTAAATAAAATTTTGAATTTCTGTATTCTCATCAATTACTAAACAACTACCATGTTATACGAGGGAAATCCAACATGTAAGCATGTTTAGATTTTCCTAGCCTAGTAGACCTAAACCATCTACCTACTTGACCTTAATGAAGAAGTGTCATTAAGTCTAGGGATCATGATATATGATGCCCAAATACAAATGTTAACAAGTATTATATTATTATGTACTTTATACATGACATGTATAAAGAATTAAATATATTAATAATATAAATAAATTTAAGGAAGAAGAAAAGCTCCATCAATTATTATTTATTATTAAAAGATTAATAAATAGTACAATGCCTACAAAAGTCTTAACTAGGAACTAGTTAAAAGTTCCTAATTTAAAAGTATTGAAAATTACCTAAGTAATTTAAAAAGGGTTAAATAAATAAATCAAAGATTTCTTGATTTAACTATCCCTTTGACTGAAAAGTCTGTCTATAAAGACTCAATCCAAGGAAAGGATTGGGGTTCTGTTCTATTTTGGGGGAATCACTATTCTACCTATTTTTCTCTCAAGTGAATTCTTGGAGAACAATTTTCCTGCAAGGAAAAGGAGAACAAATCTAGAACCGATTACCAGTTAGGAAACCCTACCTTAGGATCTCTAAGATACTTGCATGTTGGAATCTAGCTCGGGGGGATCTGGATTGAAACCAGGAACGGTTTTGGGTCATGGTTGGGTGGAACGCGGTAGTTCCCAAGTGATTCAGTCATCTAATATGGAGGTCAGAAATGTCTATGATTTGTTAATGCTGGTTATTTAAAGTGTGCAGGTTCAACCATTAAAGGAGCTTCAGTAAATTACAGGTATGAAATCCTAGTATGTCTAAATCATTTTATTGCATAGATGTTGGCTTCTTTAGGTGAATTTTGATATTATATTCCTAACCCTATGTAATTGTTTCTCTTGTTGAATCTTTTAGGGTTTACAGTTTTATAGTATAACCCTAGTCTGTAATATGTTCAGATGTTAAATTTATCCATGGTTTATTTCTTAGACTACCTTTGAAATTTAATTCCTATATTATTAGTTTTCCTATTGAAATTGTGTTAACTTACAAACTAGGTTTATTTCAGATTTGTTGTCATTTGTTCATTTGATCTTGATACTCTACTGGCATATTCCATTTGTCAGTAGAGGCATGTTTTAGATTTAATTAGATTAATCTTAGAAGTAAGTTTTAAATGCATTTATGTATAAACTTACAACCTAGATAAAATAAGTTCTTATCTACAACTGAACTATTATATATATAAAGATATATGCAATCAAAGATTATATAGAATTACGAATCTAATCTACTAAATACAATAATTATAAACTAAAGTACAAAATGAATGTTCTACATTAAATCCAACATAAATAAACCAAGAAAGACCTTCTAAGGTCTACATCAGTAATTCCATTTCACTGTAGGGTCTATCAGATATTGTAAGGTCTACATTGATAAATACTAAATCATTCCATTTCAAATGACATCATCATAAATAAACAAACAAAGTATCATGACCTTTCTTTTGGTCCAAGATTCAAATCTCTTTTTCTACACTGAATCCACAATCCTAATATTTAAATAAACAACATCATAATCACATGTATAAATCATTTAAAGGTCCCATCTAATATCGCTCACAACTATCACATATTAATTAACCAATTAAACTTTATAAAACAAATTGAAGAACTCTGCAAGTTAGAACAAAGTTCGTAGTATCGACCCCTGTGGGTTTACAAATCCAAGTCGCAAGCCTCAATAAACAACCTTATTATAAAATACATAAATAGTAATCAATTACATAACCATGCCTTCGTTCTATCTAACAAATTAAACACCATGTCATTACAATAATCCATATAAATCGTTTTATTTACAAACCCTATCTTAAATATTTAAACATTTCACAAGTTTTTATACATGTGAACGCCCAGGATGTGAATCCTGTAGGGCCATTTTCATCAGGCCACACTATAAATTTAATGTATGTGGGTTACATTAACCTTAATAACATAATTTTGATACAGCAAGGTCAAGAGACCCTTGTTTGTAACCACGATGTATAATACGACCTCCACCACTTCTATTAAATAGATTTAAACAACTAATATGAAACCCCTAACTATCATATGCCCTGCCAATATGACAACCTACAGTAAAGGATAGCCATTCTGGGTTATACTCAGGTTCTTCCATAGTCCACATTACACCATAAGAAACGATAATAGTAAAGTAAACAACCGTCTAAGCTATTGCAGCTGCCTGGGAGAGCTCTCATGCCACTCATAGCAAGGCCTCAACCCTTACTCTGTCAGTTTATTATAGCTAAGAATAAAATTCAAGCATTATACACAGTCCATCTAAGAAGGAAAATGCCTCTTATAAACCCCATTTCTAAATCAACACAACACATTAATAAAAATGCAGGATGGATTTATACGTGTAGCATAGGCTAATAACCATTGTGATTTTCATAGATACAATAAATTTAAATGCACAGTAATTCCAATATCAATGTAAAGCTTACAAAAGTCGTACCAAGGGCTAAGGTACCATTGCAAGCAATGGTGCATCCCATGGCTTAAAATCCCAATCCAAAATATGAATTTATATAAACATAATTTATACACAAAGCCTATAAGTGTAGAAAGTTTCGCTCCCCAGCTTAAACACCTTAATAATTTTTAAAACCCAAGTCTGTTAACACAAGCCTGAAGGAAAATTCAAAATCCCAAACCAAACGACGAAGTTGAAACTCAATCAGACTGATAGTTGACAAGTGTAGGCTTGTTTAATAGGCTTACCTTACACCTCTGGACATCACCCACGAACCAGTCCCAATATTCGAGCCATGCTGCTCGCCGTCGACCTTGTCACCTACAAACATCAAAGCACTATGAGATGAGAAGTATGCATGCCGGGTAAACAACAATTAAACCATAACGCTATTAAGAAACCCAAATCATGGACTTACCTTCGTTAAACAATAGTTGCCTCCATTTTTCTCGGCATAGAGCCAAGCCCAAACACCAACCAACCAAAATGAAATTACAAGCCATTGTGCAATCCAAACCCTATGTTGGGTCTACCACGATCCCCAAGCAGAATTAATAGCGCCATCCTATTGTCCACTTCCCACCCAAAACCCACACTTGCATAGTTTGGTTTCGTTGCAATAATGATGTTCTCCATCGCCATGCAATACTTAAACCCCAATCTGATATGGTTCAACCGTATGTTAACATGCCACCCCAAAACTTATTACAAGTATAATATATTACAAGTTTTTATGTAATGTATAGTCCATTCAATATATATTCCAACCCAAATTTTAAATACCAAGTATAATATATAGTGGGTATCACATAACCATAGGCTTAATCCTTGAACCTTTCTTTACCATATGCCATAAGCATTAAGCTTAAGAACCATGGCATAGGAAATATGTCATGGTAATAATCATGTTTAAAATCAAAGGTTGATCTTTTGGCCCAAGTTCATAACTTGCCCATAAATAAATAAATGTTATGTTAATGCTTATAATAAAATCAACCTTAATTATATAAATACATAATGACAGTACAACATAGATAATTTAACTATGTTTAATAAATAATAAAACTAGTAATTACCTCATTATAATCTGAGTTGGTAAGAGACCGTAGTAACAAACAATAAGTATATTTTGAATATCGAAATGTTACAGTCTCTTTATCAAGTCTTCATCGACAGGTAAAACTGCAAGTAAAATGAAAGAGGTGCCTTAGTTCCAAACAAACTAAGTAAGCCTCTGGACAAGTAAACACTTTACCTCTTATACTGCCATGGTAGAATGAGTCCCGCCACTCTTCCCACTTTGTTTCCACAAACAAAGTTAAGCCAAGTCTTTGGAAATAATTAGTAAACTTACGCAGAAATGAACAAGTATATAAACAAGTAATTAACACATATACATCAAAGTACAACCATAAGAAGCAAGTAGTAATCAACACCATGAATTCGAAAGTAAAATACAGTAACAATCCTAACTAAGAGCAAGATGGTGAAGTGTAAGGACAACTTATGACCAAGACAGTGGTACATTTAATGTACATATACTCCGCAAGTTAAATAATGTTCTGCATAGGTAGTTCTTACTAGCCTAATAAAAAAAAATATTTGGGGACTTTACAAGTGGTATTAGAGCCCAGTATCAATACTAAGAGACATATGGGCGCACTAAGCATTTACTACAAGGAAAACAAAGTATGATATTAAGTTTGTTACTAACAAAAAATTTCCCTGTTATTAATTTTTTTTGAAATTACAGGAAAATTTTACTGAATAGATCAGTTATGAACACTGAGGAAGATAATATCTAGTAAGGAAGGATGAACACCCTCACCTGAGAAGCAGAACTGGTGATGGAGCTAAGTTTTGATATTTTGAAAACTATACACAGTGTTCAAGAAGAATTGCAAAGTCTCAAAGAAGACAGTCTGAATGAAAGAAAAGAACAGTAAGCTATAAATGAAGCATTACTAAAAAATATGATGGGAGGAATCCTGCAGGGTAAACCTACCCAATCTACAAACAGCTCCAAAAGAGAACCTTACCATAAATGGGAAACCATCCCAAGAGAAGATGAAAAATTGGAACTTACCCCTGAAGTAGCGAAAGGAGATCATCAGAGTCAGTCGAGTGATGATTGTCTTTCTCGTCGAAGAAAGAAACAAAGAAGCAATGACAGTTTTTAGGGGGAGTTTAGAAAAATAAGGGCCTTGACCTATGAAGGTCAAGTAAGCACTAGGGAGAAGGATGAAGAGTGGCTGCTGGGCATGAGAAAATATTTCTAGGTTCATAACTACTGAAGTGAGATGAAGGATCGTATTTCCATCTTTAACTTGAATGGTAAGGAAGCAAGGTGGTAGATATATTTAAAACACACCAAGAAATATGAGCTAAGAGAAATACGTTTGGATACCTTCCGAAAACTCTTCTAAGAGAAATATATGTCGAAAAGGCTCTTCGATAAAAAAGTAAAAGAGTTTCATGAACTACTTATGGGATCCATGACTATGGACGCTTTTATTAACATATTTATAGATCTATTACATTATGTACCATACATTAAGGATGAAAAGGTAAAGATCCAGCAGTTTTTAGGATGTGTTCCTCACAGTTTTCAAGAAAGGATTGATTTCGACATGCCAAAAAAATTGGATGCCACACTGCACAAAGCTAGGCTCTGTTATGAGCATGGAAAACTAAGGCAAGAGAACATGAACCAAGCAAGAGACAAGTCTAAGAACTTGGCTGATAACCGCAAATCTGGGTTTAACCCACAACCATATATAAAGTAGAACAACAACTTTTCAGCAAACAATAACTTCAATAAACTGAGTATGAAGCCTTATGTATCAGCTTCTAATGTTAACAAGCCAGTACCAAGTGGAGCCAATGCTACCCCGCTATAGATCAAGTGTTGGAAATACAATGGGCCTCATTATGCCCGAGATTGTAAGAACAATACCAGTGGGGTATTACAAAACTTACAAGAAGAACCAACTATTAAGGACATAGTTTGAACACCTCATATTTATGTAGCATTGGATGGCCGACAGGAAGGTCATCAAGCTACAATGGTTGAGATAGAAGGTAAGATCTTGAAAACTTTTATTTCAATACTTATTGATCTCGGTACTTACCAGAGCTATGTTTCTCCTAAAATTATTGATGAATGCAAACTAGGAAAACTAAAACATGATAAACCTTGGTTGGTTCAGTTAGCCACATTATGAAACAAAAAGTTTCAGAAATTGCTAAAGAATGTGAGGTAAACCTAAATGGTTTTCCTATGAAAGTAAACCCGAACATCCTACCTTTATGATTGTATGATATACTTAGCGACATGGACTGGATGGAACAACACCATGTCATGCTTGATTGCTTATGCAAGTCTATCTTGTGTATTGATAGCCAAGTAAACCAAGTGAAGGTTCAGGGCATTCCAAAGAAAGTTTCTATAAGGCAAATATCTACTTTACAAGCAAAAACCTATGTCAGGAAAGGCTTCAAGTTGTTTGCAGTGAACATCTGAGACATAGAGTCTAATAGAGAGCAACGCATAGAAGAATTCCCCATTCTTGAAAAATTCAAGGATGTGTTTCCCGAGGAAATCCAAGGATTACCTCCAAAACGAGACCTAGAATTTTCCATATAATTAACACCAGGATTATTTTTGTCTTCCAAAGCCCCTTACCGCATGAGTGCACTAGAATTGGTGGAACTCAAACTGCAGTTGTAGGAGTTGATAAAGAAAGGGTATATCCAATCCAGTGTGTCCCCTTGGGGAGCACCGATATTGTTCTAAAAGAAGAAGGACGGTATGATGCGATTGTGAATCAATTACCATCAGTTGAACAAAATGACTATCAAGAACCATTATCCACTTCATAGGATCGATGACTTGTTTGATTAGGTGGGATGAGCCAAAATATTTTTGAAGATTGACCTGGGATCTGGGTACCATCAGGTATGGATTCAAAATGAGGATATTCACAAAACCTCATTTCATACAAGGTACGAGTAGTATGAGTTTGAAATGATGTAGTTCGGGTTGAACAACACACCCATGAACTTTATGTGTATGATGAATGACATATTCAGTAAATATATGGATAAGTGTTCCCTGGTCTTTATAGATGACATCCTATTCTTTTCCAAGAATAAAGAGGAACACAAAAAACACCTTTGCATAGTACTACGAGTGTTGCAATATCACCAAGTTTACACTAAGTTTAGTAAATGTGATTTTTACAAACCACAGATATAGTACTTAAGTCACATTATATCTAAAACAAGGATAGTTGTGGACCAGAAAAACATTCATGCCATAAAGGATTGGGATACCCCTACTAGTGTCACTGACATTAGGTCCTTTTGGGGATTAGCCGAATATTATCAAAATTTTATCGAGAACTTCTCGAGAATTGCTTTTCCCATGACCATTTTGCAAAAGAAAGCAAATAATTTCTTATGGACTAACAAGTGTGAAGAAAGTTTTCAAAATCTTAAGCAGCTTTTGATGACCGCACTCGTACTACCAATTGTGGATCTCGATCAGGGATAATTTTAAGGAACCATACTTATTTAAAAGTGTATAAATGTTGGAAAATATTACCAATTCTTAAAATGCCAACAATAAAATGATTGGTGATATTTTTCAAAAAATATTTTAATTTCCAAGGATTTTATATCATTTATATAATAATTTGGTGATTTTTAGGGATAAATAATTTTACCCCATCAAAATTGGGTGAAACAGGGCTTCAAAAAATGCAAAATGGTGAATCTTTTTTGGGAGAAAAACATGGAAAAATAGCCCACTGGGCTAAAATTCACACCTAAAATTATCCCTGATCCCGATTGGGATTTCATTTTTTGCATAGATGCAAGGAAGGAAGGACTTGGACAATTCCTCTTGCAGAACGATCACACAATCTATTATTAATTACGAAAGTTAAAAGAGCATGAGAAGAACTACCCCACGCACGATCTTGAGTGCTAGTACATAATCCACACTTTGAAGATGTGGAGGCACTACCTCATGGGAAGGAAGTTCCTTCTGAAGATAGACAATATGAGTATGAAATATTATTCGATCAACTAAAACTAAATGTGAGGCAAGCAAGATGGATAGATTTCCTAAGCGAGTACAATTTTGAACTAAAGCATATTACGGGAAAAGAGATTGAAGGTTGTCGATGCTTTGATACAACGAACTCGTATGATATATGAGGTGAATTTGAGTCAAACTGATGCATATTTGCATGAGAGGATTAGAACAGCCAACGGAGTTGAGCCTTTCTATGTAGAAATCCTCAAGAAATTCCAAGAGGATAGGTTATTTAAACAACAAAAAAAATACAGGGTAGAGGAATCTGAACTACTATGGTCCAAGGATAGATTGTATGTTCCATAAGGAGGGGACATTCGGTTCAGTATCCTCACGAAATTTCATCGGTCACCCTACTCAGGGCACCTGAGATATCAAAAGATGATATCTGCCGTCAAGAGACACTTTTTCTGGCTTAAGTTAAAGGATGACATTGCAATGTTTATCACAAAATGTCAAGAATGTCTGCTAGTCAAAGGTGAGCATTAGCATCCTTTGGGATTTCTGCAACTATTACCCATTCTGGAATGGAAGTGGGGGGTCATTAGTATGGATTTCATCACTGATTTACTGAAAATTAAGAAACAAAATTATTATATTTTTGTGGTCATCGACAAATTGTCGAAAGTAGCATAATTTGTTCATCTTAAGTCGACCTACAAAGCAGTGAACATTGCTTATATCTTCTTGAAGGATATATTTATATTACACGGGATACCCAAGGCAATCATTTCAGATCGAGATGTTAAGTTTACAAGAAACTTTTGGAGATCTTTATTCTTTGGACTGGAGACATAGTTGAATTTTAGCACTGCATATCACCCGCAGACAGATGAGCAGACAGAAAGAGTAAACCAGATCGTTGAGGACATGCTAATGATGTATGTCATGAACAACCTTATGAAGGGGTAGCATTACTTGCATCTCACAGATTTTTCATATAACAATGGTTATCACACTTCCTCCAAGATGAGTCCCTTTGAGGTACTCTATGGACAGAAGTGTAGAACACTGGTTACTTGAGACAACCTGGTGGATCGACTCATGTTAAGGGCATATTTATTGATGGACTTGGAATAGTTGGTTGCCAAGGCCCAAGTGAACCTTAAAGAAGCACAAGACTGCCAAAAAATTTACGCGGATCAAAAAAGAAAAATAAATACTTCTAGATAGGAAATCATGTTTACATGAAAGTAAAATCCAAATGAATCTTCTTGAGCTTGGGTAGGTGTGTTAAGTTAGCACCTAGATTTTGTGGACCTTTTGAAATACTAGCCAAGAAAGGGCCAGTGGCATATGAGATAGCATTACCCATGCATGTAAGATTCCATAATGTTTTCCATGAATATTTGTTAAAGAAATATGCTTATGATACTAAAAATGTAGTTGATTGGTCCTTATTATAGGTGGAACTTGAAGGGTAGTTTTCCCCTAAGCCTATTCATATACTGGATAAGAGAGAGGTGCAGCTTTGGAAGCACACCGTACTCCAGTTGAAAGTGTAATGGCAACACTTTGAGGCTGATGAGGCTATTTGGGAGAATGAAGCCACCATGAGAAAGGTTTACCCTGCCTTGTTTTATGATCTCATTCTGAGTCCCTAGAACACTAGGGACGATGTTGTTATAATCAGGGGTTACCCTGCATCATTTTATGATCTCATTTTGAGTCCCTAGAACACCAGGGACGATGTTGTTCTAATGAGGGAGGGATGTAATATCCTGAATTTTGGACCCAACACTTATAAGCATGAGCCTGTTTATTATGATGTTGTCTTGATATTTTATTTCGATATATAGGGTCAAATACCCCAATGCTTATGAACATGATGATTTATTTTATATATTGGGCGTAAGCCAATTGTTGGTGATATATATATATATATATATATATATATATATATATATATATATATATATATATGCTTGTTTTTGTTGCTCATGGACCTTGAAGCACATGATTGATGAGATGTTTGTGTCGAGAGAGTAGCTCTAGAAAACATGGGTAATTAATTTTTTGTGTTGAGCGAGGAGCTCTAGAGCACATGGGGAATTAATATTTTGTGTTGATCAAGGAGCTCTAGAGCACATGAGTACTTACGTTAGTGTTGAGCAAGAAGCTCTGGTACACATGAAAATATAAGATTTGGAAGTGTCAAGCATAAGCCCTAGAGCCTTCCATGTTGATGTTGAGCATAAGATCTGGGTCATCGGATCCTTGGCCATTGTATCCCTAGGTGTATCATACAAGTACATCCTAGCATTAGTGTTGAGCGAAGAGCTCTGGAATTGCACTAAGTTGGTAACTCCCGGTTAAAGCATTGACTATGGTCTCTGGTAAGCGCTAGGGGTTACTAAAAAGAATTTATTAACTTTCGAGTGAAAGTGACTCAAGAAAAATATTGATCTCATCAAACTTATTTGTAAGTGATTAAATGAAATTTCAATTTTTTGTATTCTCATCAAGTACTAAAGAATTACCACATTATACGAGGGAAATCCAACATGCATGGATTTTTAGAGCTCCCTAGCCTAGTATAAATAAACTCTCTACCTACTTGACTTTAATGAAGAAGTGTCATTAAGTCTAGTGATCATGATATATGATGCCCAAATACAATTCTTAAGAAGTGTTATATTATTATGTACTTTATACATGACATGTATAAAGAATTAAATATATTAATAATATAAATAAATGTAAGAAAGAAGAAAAGATCCATCAATTATTATTTATTATTAAAAGATTCATAAATAGTACAATGCTTACAAAAGTATTAACTAGGAACTAGTTAATACTTCCTAAGTTAAAAGTATTCAAAATTTATCCAATTAATTTAAAAAGGGTTAAATCAAGAAATCAAGGATTTCTAGATTTAACTGTCCCTTTGACTGAAAATTCTTTCTATAAAGACTCAAGCCTAGAAAAGTCTTGGGGTTTGGTTCTCTCATGGGGGAATCATTATTCTTCCTATTTTTCTCTCAAGTGAATTCTTGGAGAACAATTTTCTTGCAAGGAAAAGGATAACTGTTCCAGAACTGATTACCAGTTAGGAAACCCTACCTTAGGAGCTCTAAGCTACTTGTATGTTGGAATCCAATTCACGGAGATACAGATTGAAA
Organism: Pseudotsuga menziesii; assembly: GCA_001517045.1. Classification (NCBI taxonomy): domain Eukaryota; kingdom Viridiplantae; phylum Streptophyta; class Pinopsida; order Pinales; family Pinaceae; genus Pseudotsuga; species Pseudotsuga menziesii. The sequence continues at coordinate 308,970 of LPNX010769134.1, forward strand.
CCAGGAATGGTTATGGGTCATGGTTGGGTGGAACGCAGTAGTTCCCAAGTGATTCTGTCATCTAATATAGAGGTTAGATCTGTCTAAGATTTGTTAATGCAAGTTCATCCATTAAAGGAGCTTCACAAAATTACAGGTATGAAATCCTAGTATGTCTAATTCATTTTCTAGCATCGATGTTGGATACTTTAGGTAAAGCTTCAATTATATTCCTAAACATATGTAATTGTTTCTCTGGTTGAATATTTTAGAGTTTACAATTTTATAGTATAACCCTAGTCTGTAATATGTTCATATGTTAAATTTATACATGGTTGATTTTTTAGACTACCTCTAAAATTTAATTCCTGTATTATTAGTTTTCCTATTGAAACTGTGTTAACTTACAAGCTAGGTTTAGTTCAAATTTGTTGTTATTTTCTCATTTGATGTTGATACTTTACTGACATATTCCATTTCTCAGTAGAGGCATGTTTTAGATTTAATTAGATTAATTTTAAAAGTAAGTTTTAAATACATACGTATAAACTTACAACCTAGATAAACTAAGTTTTTTATCTACAACTGAACTATTATATATGTAAATATATATGCAAGCAGATATTAACTATAATTATGAATCTAATCTACTAAATATAATAGATATAAACTGAAGTAAAAAATGAATGTTCTACATTAAATCCAAGATAAATAAACCAAGAAAGGCCTTCCAAGGTATGCATATTAAATACAAGGCTAAATACTAAATTATTCCATTTAAAATAACATCATTTTAAATAAACTAATAGAGCGAGTATTATGACCATTCTTTTGGTCCAATATTCAAATCTATTTTCCTACACTATATCGACAGTCCTAATATTTAGATAAACAACATCATAATCGCATGCGTAAATCATTTAAAGGTCCCATCTAATGTCGCTCACAACTATCACATATTAATTAACCAAGTGAACTTTATAAAACAAATTAAAGAAATCTGTAAGTTACACTAGAGGTCATAGTATCGACCCCTGTGGGTTTACAAATCCGAGTTGCAGGCCTCAATAAACAACCATATTATAAAATAAATAAACAATAATCAATTACATAAACATGACTTCATTCTATCTAACAAATTAAACACCATGTGATTAAAATAATCCATGAAAACTCTTTTATTTACAAACCCTATCTTAAATCTTTAAACTAATCACAAGTTTGTATACAAGTAAATGCCTAGGATGCTAATCATGTAGGGTCATTTTTATCAGGCCACGCTATACATTTAATGTATGTGGGATACATTAACCTTAATCACATATTTTTTCTACAGCAAGGTCGAGAGACCCTTGTTTGTAACCACATTGTATACTACGGCCTCGGTCGCTTTTCTTAAATACATAAACAACTAAAATAAAACCCCTAACTATCGTATTCCTTGTCAATACGACAACCTACAGTAAATGATAGCCATTGTTGGTTATACCCACATTCTTCCACAATATGTATTACACCACAAGAAATGATAATAGTAAAGTAAACAACCCTCTAAGCTATCACAACTACCTAGGAGAGTGCTCACACCACTCACTAAAAGGCCTCAACCCTTACGTTTCCAGTTTATTACGGCTAAGAATAAAATGCAAGCATTATACAAAGTCCATCTACGAAGACGAATGCCTCATACAAACCCTATTTCTAAATCAAAACAATGCATTAATAAAGACGCACGATGGATTTATACACACAACACAGGCTAAGAACCATTACAATTTTCATAGACACAATAAATTTAAATGCAGACTAATTCCAATATCAAATTCAAGCTTACAATAGTCATGCCAAGGGCTAAGGCACCATTGCAAGCAATGGTGCATCCCATGGCTTAAAATCTCAATCCAAAATACGAATTTATATAATCATAATTTATACGCAGAGCCTATAAGAACAATAATTTTCACTACTCAGCTTAAACACATTAATAATTATTAAAACCCAAGTCTGTTAACGCAAGCCCAAAGGCAAATTTGAAGGCGAATTCGAAACCCCACAGTAAAACCCCAAACCAAACAACGAAGTTGAAACTAAGTTAGGCCGATATTTAACAAGCACAATCTTGTTCAAAAGGCTTACCTTACACCTCTTGACATCACCCATGAACCAGTCGCAAGCTTCGATCCATGCTTCTCCTCGTTGACCATGTCACCTGCAAACACGAAAGCATCATGAGATGAGAAGTATGCATGTCGATTAAACAACGATTAAACCATAACTCTGTTAAGAAACCCAAAGAGTGGACTTATATTTTTTAAACAATGGTCACTTCCATTTTGCCCTGCGTAGAGCCAAGACCAAACCCAAAGCAACCAAAATGAAATGACAAGCCATCGTGGAAGGCAAAACCTATGTTGGGTCTTCCACGATCCCCAAGGAGAATTAATGGCGTTAGCCTAGTGTCCACTTCCCACCCAAAACCCACACTTCCATAGTTTGGTTTAGTTGTAATAACAATGGTCTCCATCCCCATGCAAGACTTAAACCGCAATCTTATATGGTGCAACCATATGTTAATGCGCCACCCCAAAACTTATTACAATTATAATATATCACAAGGTTTTTGTAATGTATAGTCCATACAATATATATATGCCAACCCAAAGTTTAAATACCAAGTATAATATATAATTGGTATCACATAACCATAGGCTTAAGCCTTGATCCTTGCTTTACCATATGCAAGAAGCATTAAGCTTAAGAATGAGGGCATATGAAATATGCCATGGTAATAATCATGTTTAAAATGAAAGGTTGATCTTTTAGCCCAAGTTCATAACCTGCCTAGAAATAAATAAATGTTATGTTAATGCTTATAATAAATCAACCTTAATTATATAAATACATAATGAAAGTACAACATAGATAATTTAACTATGTTAAATAAATAATAAAAGTAGTAATTACCTCGTTATAATCTAAGTTGGTAAGAGACCGTAGTAACAAACAGTAAGTATATTTTAAAGATCAAAGTGTTAAGGGCTCTTTATCAAGTCTTTGTCGCAAGGTAAAACTACAAGTAAAATGAAAGAGGTGCCTTAGTTCCAAATGACATAAGTAATCCTGCATACAAGTAAACACTTTACCACTCAATGGACATCATGGGAGAACGAGTCCTGCCACTCCACCCACTTTGTTTCCAGAAACAAAGTTAAGTCAAGACTTTACAAAAAATCAATAAACTTACGCAAAAATGAACAAGTATATAAACAAGTAAATAAAACATATACATCAAAGTACAACTATAAGAAGCATGTAGTAATCAGCACCATGAATTTGAAAGTAAAATACAGTAACAATCCTAACTAAGAGCAAGATGGTAAAATGTAAGGATAGCTTACGACCACGACAATGGTACATTTAATGTACGTATACTCTATAAGTTAAATAATGTTTCGCATAGGTAGTTTTTACTAGCCTAATAAAAAAAATTATTATTTTCAATTTTGGGGGACATTGCAACAACAGATATAAATTGCAGTATTGGAGTTAAAAAAGGTTCCCCCCTCTCCCGTACCATTTTGGAATTTACATTGATAAGCTAGAAAAGTGTTTAGAAGAAGCAGGTTGCAAGTGTATAATCTTAGTTGGGGTATTTATCATCCACGTACTTTATGTTGATGATATTTTTCTTATGGCAAGGTGTCCTTCTGATCTCGATGAGAAATTAAGAATTATTAAATATTTCTGCTCTAGCATGGGTACTCCGACAAGACAAAAATCATGATTATAAAATCTAAGAAAGACACCTATGCAAATTTTATTTATGATAATAGACATCTATAGGGAGTGACTTATTACAAGTATCTCAGAATTGATATTCATTGCAAGCTCAATTCGAACTATAGCATTGGGAAAAGGATTAATGGAGGGTGGAAATCTTATTTTGGTCTTGAAAATAACTGTAAATCAACCAATCTAGTCATGTGGGATAAAAATAAGTTCCTCTTTGAAACTCTTGTCATCCTTGTTATCTTGTATGATTTTGAAGTATCGAAGTGCAACATTTCTAGAGAATCTTGGGGGAAGATTATGCAAATCCAGAAGCGGTTTATAACTTATAAGCTCAAAATTAAAATCAATATGCTTTATCTTATTCTCCTCATAGAAGTGGGTCTCTCCCCCATCGAGAGCATTACAATGACTAGGTACCTAATGTACAAGCATAAGATAAATAACATGGGAAAAGAGAGACTTCCTAAAATTGCTTTAAACTCAAGTCAAAACTAACTATGCCTCATGGAGTGTTGGTATAAATATACCATGGCTTGGTTAAACCATTGGGGCATTAATGAAAATAACATTTTGCAGAAAATCGATAGCATCCAAAAATATTGTTACTTCTATGTTTAAAGAAAATTTCTAGAGTGAGGAAAATTTAGCGGTTAAGATAAAATTAAGATACTATAAGGAGGTCATTAATCCTAACTTGGAAGATCAAAAGTATCTCTCAGTAGTAACTAGCTCACGAAAAAAAATTAATATATCCAAGATTAAAACAAACTCATAAAATCCATAGTGAAACAAGGAGTTGGTCTAGTCCCAAAATTTCATGGGCGGAAAGCTTGTTTTCCATCTGTGTGATTCTATAGCGAGCTTGGAAAGTTTATTGGCAAGTTTTTTGAGGACATGACAAAGATTTCAAAGTAACCCAAGTATTATCCTTCTTAAGGTTTGATAGACCAATGTTGGTCTCATTAAACATTAATCATCCTTATCTAAAATAACTATATACTTATTTGTTAAGAAAATAGAAAATATAAGATGGATTTATATAAATAATAAAAAACATTCAATGTAAATAAAATCTATATAATACATTTAATATATTTTTTTGACTAAAAGAAAAAATAAATTATTAATATGGTTATGTGGGAGATATATAGTTAAATAAATTGGAATATTATCTTTTAAAAAAACTATTTATTTAGTTTTTTTATTTTGATATAAAATAAATTATAAATTTAAAAATAATAAAATTAAAAAAAATATGAATGACGTTAAAAAATAAAGCTTGTCAAAAATATATTCACAATATATTATGTACATTATGAAAAACACTTTTAGACTAAAATAGTGTGTACAAAATGAAAAACAGTTTATAATTAAGCGAAAATATTATTTAAAAGACAAAATAATAGAGCAAGCTTGAACTGAAATCATTAGATTCCAAACTAAGAGAAAGTTTGTGTCATTGTAAGATGAGAAAGCATTCATTCATTATATCATATTTAATTTGATAATATCAAATCAATAAAAATATTTTTATTACTTTTGGCTCAATTTTGATGGGGTAAAATTTTTTCACCCTAAAAATCGCCAAATTATTATATAAACGATATAAAATCCTTGGAAATTAAAATAATTTTTGAAAAATATGCCAATCATTTTATAATTGGCATTTTAAGAATTAGTAATATTCACCAACATTCATACAATTTTCAATAAGTATGGTTTCTTAAAATCATCGCTGAATATAAGACAAGATGAGTTGCATTGACCATATAAATATAAAACATGTATATCAATTAAATTTCATATTGGATTATATTAATTCTCTCACGATTGGAGTTATTTAAAGTTTTTCTTTTCCCATTATTGTTCTTTAACAGGTTATTTAGGTAAGTATTTATGGAGTTTTTAAGGATCACTTTAAGAGTATATGTATTTATCATTCTGATGGGCATTTAATAGAGATTTATGTCTCTAGCAAAATTATAATTTTTTTAATAGTGGTTTATGTTTATTTTGTATAGAATTTTTAAACTTCTATTTCAAAATATAAATATGGGTATCTTTCAAGTTTTTATGAAATTTTCATTATTTTATTATTATAAAATTTAATTAATTAATTAATTAAATCGAAAAATTTGCCTCTATAAAAGGGATGGGATTATCTAAGACCCACCATTGTAATTTCATCATCTTATCTTATTAAATATATAGAGACGTTGCTAAGTTTCTGTAGAAACAAACTTTATATGTTTCAATGGTATCATAACCATGTTTTTGTCCAGCTGTTTGTTAAAAAAATTCCATACTGTATTTGTTTTTTTTTTAGGTTTTTGACATTAAACAACATCTCCCTCGATTTCCCACACCTCCCTCGGCTGCCACTCTACTTCCTTCACTCCCACCTACCATCGCATCTCCACCTACTTCCTCGATCGCTTCCTGCCACGAGTTCTTCACGTTCTTGACCTCTCCCACCTCCCTTCTCTTTGTCCTTGCTCAGCGCAACCCTCTACCAGCGCCTCTCCCTGCATGTTTTCCTTGCTTCGCTCTCCACGCTCTTCTCCAAGGGATTCCTTGCTATTTTCTTGTCCACTCACGTCCATCCCTCTGTCCATTCTCCTTGCCAACTGCCTACAAATCGGTCCACTCTCCCTCCTAGGACCATCAACCTACGCAGGGCCCATCTCCACCTATGTGACTATGCGGGCCTCCCTCAATTCCAGCATGCGCCTGCACATTGTTCCATTCACCGCGCACCTCCTGCTCTACACTAGCTGTCTACATTTCTCTTCGACCAACCACCCCCACATCGCCAACTCTCAACTCACCCATTCTTCCACTCTTTACTTTCCATTCTCCTGTGCGTCAACTACGTTCCATTCCCCGCCTTTTCCCTGCTCCCACGCGCCCCCATCCTCCACCCAACCACTTCTAGCGACCACCGATTGCATATAACCGTGTTGCTCCTCATTCTCGTCGCAACGACCGGTCCAGCGGCCCACCTCCACACTGCACCCTCGTGATTCCTGATGCTAATCTCCCTCCCTCTTTCACGAATCTTTGCCGCAACCCTTCACGCCCGCCTCCATATCCACCTGCTACCACTGTCATCGTCTTCCTTGCTGATCCACCTGCTACAATCGCCTCCGTATTCCCTGCTCTTCATGTTTCCATCCGTGCTGCATCGCTTAACCTGTGAAGCTCTTACCCTACTCTTCTAGTTAAGCGCTTACCCTACTATTCTCGTCTCTCGCGCTTCCTCCATCCTGGTTCCCTCCTTTGGTTGTTCCCCATGCAGCCTTCTCAGCTCGAATTTTCCCACTATTGTTGCACTCATAAAATTATAATTAAATTAAATATTATATATTGTAATATTATTATATTTTTATTAACAGTTCAAATTTATAATAAAATTTATTTAATTATAAATTTATAATAATTATAAGAATAATAATAATAATAATAATAAATTTATAACAAAATTTATTTAATTATTTATAATAATTATAAGAATAATATTATTATAAAAAAAATTACTATTAAACCCTTACAATTAATAATGATTATTAATAATTGTTAAAAAGAGGGTAGAAAACAAAAAAACTAAGTCAAATAATGGATTTTATATATAGATCTAAATTTCGGACTAAGTGTCCCTATTGCGAAATGAAATTTCAATATGATTTGAGAGTTTTTAAGAATGGAAATGGCTCCTTCCCAATATGTGGTAAATATTTTATTATGAAAGTCAATGAAGCTAACTCACAATTGTAATCACAGAAACTAGAAAGGGAATCACAATAGTACAAAGAAATAAATAAAAATCTACAAGTTTAGATGAGTATGTCACAGAAACTAGAAAGGGAATCACAATAGTACAAAGAAATAAATAAAAATCTACAAGTTTAGATGAGTATGCAGATCATTCTTGATAAGTTGATAGAGAAAGAGAATCTAATAAGGATACCAAGAAATTGTTATCGGCTAAGAATGAAGAAATATCCCAATTAAAAAATCACGATTAAGACCTTAAAGAAAAAATAAAAAAAAAGTTTGAAGATACCGAAGGACCGCGATATAGAATTGATAACGATTTAAAAGAAGACATAAGGCGTTTAAACAAACTAATCATGGACAAGGATGAGGATTTGGCGCAAATCCACAGAAAGCCGAAAAGTCAAGACTCAAAGATATGTCAACATCAACAACATAAGGAAAAACTCCAGCAGAAGTACGAAAACACTAAAAAGGCGCATAAGCTCGAAATTAAGAAAGTCAACGACAATTTAGAAAGCAATACTGAAGAACTATTTTGACTAAGAATTCATAACAATACATTACTTACAAAAATAAAAAATTTGAAACATAGTCGGATGCAGAGTATTTTTTAAGGATTCTAATAATATACTTAAGTATAGTATTCTAGGCAACTGTTTTTTATTGAAAAAAACATGTTTACGCCGTAAGGCGTTTTTCTCCGAAGAAGTTCGGAAATCCACTGTTCCATTTCGTCTATGGAACCAATGAGCTGTGGACGCATGTTCGATACGCGATGTGTTGCGTGTCCGATACAGGATGTGGACGCGTGTTTGATGTGAATACCCAGTATACCCAACGCGTGTCTCTTGTTCGATAAACAGAGGTTTACAGTGCCGGAG
>LPNX010769136.1:10291-42505 GCA_001517045.1 Pseudotsuga menziesii
ATGACCATGATGATGCTGATGAGGATGAGGGTGATGATGATGAGGATGAGGATGAGGATGAGGATGAGGATGATGACGATGACGATGATGATGATGAGGATGGTGACGACGATGAGGATGATGATGGTGGTGATGATGATGATGACGACGACGACGATGATGATGAACAATGATGATGATTATGAGGAGGAGGATGATGATGACTATGATGATGATGATGAGGATGAGGGTGATTATGATGATGATGATGACAATGATGATGATGAGGAGGAGGAGGGTGGTGATGATGATGATGATGATGAGGATGATGATGATGGTGATGATGATGAGGATGAGGGTGGTGATGGTGATGATGAGGATGAGGATGAGGATGATGATGGTGGTGATGATGATGAGGATGGTGATGCTTCTGATGATGATGACGATGGCATCGATGAGGATGATGATGGTGATGATGACGATGATGATGATGATGATGACAATGACGATGAACAATGATGATGATGATGATGGTGATGATGATGATGATGATGATGGTGAGGATGATGATGATAATGATGATGACGATGAACAATGATGGTGATGATGATGAGGAGGAGGATGATGACTATGATGATGATGATGAGGATGATGACTATGATGACGAGGATGACAATTAAAAGAACACAATAACTATAACAATGTTGATTAAAGTCACCTATCACCTATCGACGAATCATCACTAGCAGTTTGCAGTGATAGTGTACGTTGATCCATCGGTACTCATTTCGGATTTTTTACATCCAAAAGAGCTACAAAACAAGGATTCTCATGACTTTGTAATGTCCTTTGAGTGTTGACATAAATCAATCTTCAATCTCTTTGTTAATGTTGCAATTTTTCTCTTGAAGCTGAATAGATCAAAGGACGGGGGGAATTATTGTTTTCTTGGATGCATAGCCCATGGCTTCATTTACCGTCCTATTTTCTTGGATGCACAGCCCATGGATTTGTTCACTACCCTATTTTCTTGGATGCACAGCCCATGTATTCGTTCAACGCCCTATTTTCTTGGATGCACAGCCCATGGCTTCGTTCACCGCCGTATTTTCTTGGATGCATAGCCCATCGCTTCATTCACTGCTCTATTTTCTTGGATGCATAGCCCATGGCTTCATTCACTGCCCTATTTTCTTGGATGCACAGCCCATGGCTTCGTTCGCTGCCCTATTTTCTTCGATACACAGCCCATGGCTTTGTTCACCATTAAAAAGAGGAATTATTTGTGTCCATCATACTATTTTATAAATTGTATTATAATGGGATAAGGATTCCATTACTCTTTTTTACTCTCATACCAAATTAGTTAAGAAAAACGCATATGTGTTATAGCTTTATCAAATCGCATATGCGTTATATCACATATGCAATATGAATAAGCTATAACGCATATGCGTTATTTCAAAATTAAAATAATCAGTGGGAATAAGGTTTGGCATTATGTTCGAAAATAGCTTCGGACTACCGAACCTATTGGCTAGGACAAATAAATCAGGGCTATTGCTTGTCTTTTAGAACTCTTTCAATATGCTCAGTTTAGATGGCCTGTTTTGCTATGACATACACAATATGTTTTTATGAAAATCTAGGATATTGTAGAATACGATCTTACGATTCTGAATATGTAATTTTTTCCTTCAAAACTATGTTTTATTTATTTATAATTATTTTTCTAAATGACACACGTCAGTTTTTGAAAATAGATACATTGATTGTTTGTTATATAACTTTTGATTTCCATCACCATTTCCCAATAAAACTATATGGTGCACTAGATGAGATCAATCGCTACGATCTTATATTTAGAAATCAAGGATTTCATTAATTTTTGCCCCTAAAGTGTTGCACCTGCACATAAGGTTTTAATTTCAAGCTTTCGTGACTTCAATAATTAATAATAATAAAAATAATTCATGAAAAATTATGAATAAATAGTGTTGCACTAGGCCCATATGTCCTTTATATGTATGCAATATTTTATCCCAAATTGACATCATTTACCTCATATATTGTTGCACCTACACAAACATATATGTTAAGATGTGATGAAAATTTGAAAACCCACTTTCACGGAAACTAATTTTATAATAGTTTACACACATTTTCTCTGCATAAATGCTAAATATTATGAAATCTAATTCAATTTCCTATATTTTCTCTTTTTACTTCATCTTCAAATAAGTTAGGGAAGTACCCCTAATTGTCACCTAAAGTTAGAGTTTTCCATTTATTCCACTATTATGTGGCATCTAAAGTGTCTTTAAAGGAGTCCATGATTGTGCTTCAGCCCCACATTGTACAAAATATGGATGAACATTAATGATAGAGGAAGAATTAAGATAACATAGTGGTAAACATTTTTATATGAGCATAACATAATACATTAGATATCCTCATTTTTCAATGCTTAAAATTTGATTTTGTGCATTTGGCCTCCACCCACAAAGAATGCAAAATAGGCATTAGGTTTTTCTAATGAGAAAGAACATGAAGAGGGTAAGTAACATTCAAAGCTTAATGGAATTCAAGATTTCTTGCAAGTTTAGCTATGGAATGAGATAAAATTGGGGAATGTTGTGGTGTGTATGGTTTTAACCCTTTCTTTTGTATCCTTGAAGTTTGTTTCATTTTTTTCCATTTTTTATCTTTTGTTTTATCCCCTAAATTCTATGTAAACATTCAAGCTTGAGTTCAGGTAGTTTCCCCATCTTGCACCCTCTATTTTATGACTATCGTTCAAATATTGGAATTAAATTGACTTATTAATAAGCCCATCCTCTAGACCCAAATGTTTGGCTTAAGTCGAGGTTGCAGAGAACCCATCATCCACCCCCCAACTTTTGAATTAAGTCAAGTTCATAGAGAGCTCATTCTAATAACTTCCAAAGTATTTTTTAATCCTTATAAACTTGTATTCTATTGACCACACCCCACACTTCTTGATGCGTCTAGGTAATTAACTACCTAGATGCCATTTTGCGTCTATCCCATGCTTCTATTATCCATTACCTTTGTTTTACTCACATTCAAATATCCTTGCTCCTATGCATTTCTTATATTTCCATCACTAATGCAGAGGATAAATGTATTCCATAATCTCATTTCAATTGTTTTCTTCCACGCCACATCCAATGCTTTCAATATCTCGACTTCAACATACAAGTGGTTGTTGATGGCTAAGTGGCAAGTGACAACCATTCAATGACATGGTAAAACAATTGAAAGGGTGGAAATTTATGACTAAGGTATTTTTGGGCATAGGGTCAATGATAGATGGAAGGTAGGTGGTGACCAAGGTGTGAGTTGGCACATGAGTACAACATGTGACCCGAAAATTAAGCGAAGGAATTAGATGAAGATGTTCCTTGAAGAAAACTCCACTCTATCACACAATATAATGGGAAGGTGTTTTGACATATAAACACTAAATATATTTTCCACCTAATGCATGCGATATAAACATTGAAGTGCAAAATTCAAAAAGTGAGGATAAATGGGCTAGGATCTAATGATGACTGTAGATTCGACTTACAAATTTTGTATCTTGAGCTACACATGGTCAAATCAAGCATATGAGGACTTATTGGAGCATTACTGATTTTAGGTATGCAATGACATGGCCCATTCAACAATTTTGCATTGCATGAGGGGTCCAACTTGGATTCAAAATGACATGTCTCATTTAAATAGAAAAATTGAATTTTTAAATGTTTCAAGCATGAATTCTCTCCTTTATCCAAGAAATGATTCAAAACAAAATCAAAATCATATGTATTTCATTGGGAATCCAAATTATTTCAGCTAATCGATGACCAATCAGTCACCATGGAGGTTCAATTATCTAATTTACAAATGAATTTGTGAGTGTCTTTGTGTTATACTTAGTGGGCTTGAAAAAGAAATCATGAAATTTTGTGGGGTTGTCCATGGTTTCATCCCAAAAATAATATGGCAACTCAAATTCATAAAAAGTGTTTTTTCTCGTCTCCCTAAATAAATAATATGTGAAAAATTGGTTAGTAATTGATTAACCCACCCCACCATTATTCACACTGTATAATAGATCAAACACTTCAGCGATGCCATCAAAAGCTAAACTCACCATTTTAGACAATTCAAAGCTAAACCGACCATTTTGGCCCATTCAGTTCAAATGTAAAGGAAGAAACACACTTATTTTTTCCATCGCCATCACATTCATTCAGACAAGGACCAGAGCAATATATTGAAACTACCTTCAATATCATACCATAACAATGCATTACTCATAATCTGTGCACACACATAAAGAGTGTGAATTTGCACCAGAGCCTTGACCCACAAGTATATAGGCCAAATAAACCACACTACACCCACCAAAGTGATATTTTAACCAGGGGGCTACAACTATCATCACAGCTCTAGTCAAGTCAAAGCAGTGCCACCACACCATGGCAATGTGTTAATGCATGGTATCGCATTGGTTAAGGTTGAGAAGTAGCGACACGAGAGTCGATCCCTCCATACATGGAAAATTCTCATTGTTCCATTGACGTCTTCTCTGCCACACCCATGGCATGGACCTACCAATCCCCATATTTCTTTGATGACGTGCTACCTTATCCTTAAAACCCCAAGGTTTTCTTGATGATGTGTTACCTTATCCTTAAAAAAGATAGGTTGTCGAGACAAATCTGAAATTCTATCCGATTTATTAATGTCTTTGTTTCACACAGTAGTCTAAAATTGAGAAGGAGATCTATGCAAGAAGTGGGAAATTTCCTTTCAGTCCAATTTGAGAAGTGGCTATGTACTAATATTAGTATTAGTTTGTTATGATAAAAAAAAGATGAAGTCCTTATGACAGCATCAAACTATTACTGGGATGTTGTAACGATGAACAATTTATTCATATTCCAACATCAAAACCTCAACAAGTCAAGGCTAATAGAACCCATTTTAGGTTTGTTGGAGTAGTTTTGTTATAGGAGAAAATACAACTAACTCCAGTGTGGAGATTCATATACGCTATAGAGACATATTAGTACGAGTAGTTGTTGTTATACTTATCGGGTGCTCTTGGTTGGTCAATACACAAAAAATATATCACTATAGATGACAATATCTAACCTCACACAAAATACAGAAAAGATCCCTACTATAGTGATTTCTCAGAATAGATCCCTGCTCATGGTCCCTTCACAAACTTGAGGAAGTTGGGTTGTGAATTTCCAAACATGTCCCGTATGCATAATGTAAAGCTACATAATGTAAAACCAGTAACAATAAAATGTCCCCAAGACTAAAAGCCATATTAGTCCTTGACGTAATGCAATTACCATTCTAACGTTATAGCCAAAAAGTACTAAACAACACTGGAAACATGCAAACTTAATAAGAATGATTTTGAAAGATATAAAAAAATTAAAAACCTTAGAACATGCTAGACAACATTTACTCCTGTATAACTATGATAACAAAAAATCACATATTGAAAACAACTCATAAACCAAAAGAGCTATAACCAAAAATATGTGCATGTTATCTGTGTTACCAACCAAAATCCAACATTTATTCCTACGATGTCAATGATAGCAGGAAAAAGAGAAGTATTACAAACCAAAATCCATTATTTACTCCTGCCATGTTCTTGATAGCAGAAAAAACAGACGCCTTACAAACCAAAATCCAGCATTTACTCCTACCATGTCCATGATAGTAGGAAAAAGAGACGTCTTGGAAACAAATGGTAAACACAAAAACCATCACCAAAATTTTCACATGTCATCTAACTCAAATGCCAAAACCCTTCCATATCGATGATATAGTAGGAAAAAGAGATGTCTTGAAAAGAAATGAAACAAAAAAAGAATCACAAATTTCTCACTCATCTGACTCAAATACCAAAACCCAAAACTATAGCATCCTAACATAATATTGCAGAATTCGGGAATTCATCATTTTGTACCTTCCAAATGTACACCAACATTTATTCAACAAACTGCATCATTTTTCTGTGAAACCATTGCAATCGCTATTATAAAAACTTTGTTGTAATAATTAAAAGTTCGCGAAATGCTCCCAAGAGTTTAGTTCAATTGCAATCACCACAAAAGTTATCCAGAGCCAAACAAAAACCAAGCACCTATTTCTATATGTACAAACCAAGCACATCATTGAAGTCAACAAAATAATATAATATCAAGAACCAGGCACATCGTAAAAGTCAACAAAATAAGATATCAAGAAAACAACAATTGTGTAAAATTTGTTTGATTTGGACAAGTTCCAACACTGTACACAGATAACAATATCCTGAATGAACAATACAGATAGCCTAAAACTACATGACACACGGAACCCAATTTACATTTTTACCTTTTTGGCTGATTTTGTTGAACTTAAACTACAAAGTCCAAGTCTATCCTGATCTCTTTCTTGCAGGAATATTTTTCAAAACATTTACAACCTTCATATGGTACAAGTTCGCTTTTGTTATCTGCACTCCAACAGGTTAATCCTACATAAAATAAAGCTACATGCCACTCTTAGATAACTTAGTGCTCTGCTTTAAACTGGCAGAGGGATTAAAAAATAGGAAGAGTGCAATTACTTTTAGAACTCCAACAATGATTTTGACTTGCACTCAAACATTGTGAGATGCAAAAACCTCAAAATATGGATGCTTGAACCTTAGTTGGTTTAACCATGAATCAACATAGCTTAACAGAAGGAAAAAGTTGTTGTTGATCAACACTCCCAACAGAAGTCCAAATACTTCCTTTTAGTTTGTATGTAGCGAGTCCAAATGGTGGAAGACTTATGCATTGGGATTCCTTTGGTTTGGTATTAGAAAATTCGGTCCCAGAACCAGATTCAGTATCAGCATCATGCGCTCAACCCCAATTCTATAGACAAATTCATCTTCCCTAGATGAAGAAATTACTATAATGAAATGCAATGTACAAATTCATAGGCCCAACCCCAATTCTATAGACAAATTCATCTCCCCTAGATGAAGAACTTATCTAATGAAATGCAATGTGCAAAATATATTTTTCAAAGTTCTTTGGAAATAGTGTGACTGTTGTGTCAATTTACATATTTGAACTCAGAAGACAATTTATATACACAACATAAAATAAATTTGTATTACACAACTTAGTGATAAATAGACTCTAACAAAGGTTTATACAAGTAGATATTAGAACATGAGCAAAGATGCATCATCTTAATTTTAGAAAAAGGAGCTCCCAACATAAGACAACTTCGTTACTAGGTTTTACAATATTCAAAATTGTCTTCAAAGATGTAGCAATATAATGCTACAAAGAAAGACAAATTTAGCTGGCAGATATTGGATTTACCAAAGCACAAAAATGCTTGAACATACATCAATAACACAACATATAGTCTTCAGTAACAAACAACTTTTTTCTTTTCAAAACTTCTAGGTCACGTTCAGGAATATATGTGGTTATTATAGCACCATACTATTCCATCTTCCTCTCTGAATTTATTAGTACAGATATCTACAAAAGAACTAAGGTTATACAATACAATTTTGATCTTTGAAATGAAAATGTGACACGTGCCTTGCATTACTTGGCTCTTTTTTTACATGATCACTCATGCTAGAGTCTTTCTTTTGTGCTTCCTATATTGAAAATTATTCTTTGAAAGATGATTCCTCTAGTCATAAATATCCACTTCATGCAAGTCTTCCTTCTGTGATTCCTCCATTGAAAATTCATCATCAAAACAAGCTTCCTCCAGTTGTAAATAACTGCCTATATTTTGTGGTTCACTAATGTTATTTGCATGGAAATTCAAATTTGCATCGCTATGGATTGAAGATCTCTAATTAATTCCTTCTAGCAGATGTGATGAGACAACCGGGTCATAGGATCCACCATACAGCCCACAAATTCTAGTGGCTAATGTAGTTAGTTTAGATTTCCCATCCTGACATACATCTTGAGAAAATAGAAAAAAAAGCTAGAAATTTTTAGCATTTACATTTCTAACAAATGCAGAAATGGTTTTCAGGCATGGAACATGATATATTTTGAAAAAACACCAAATGCAGAAAGAATACATCTTACATATAAACAGGCCAGCTTGACCTTGACAAAACAGTGGGTAAAATTGCTAACAATGACCCATTTGGTTGAGATGGTACAATGAAGCATATGTTGTTGTCATTACCTTAAGTGCTAGACATTACCCCAGAGCTAGTGTTATAAAGAGAATCTTGTTCTATGAGATTACTCAAATCTCCCAAATGGGCATACAAATGTTCTGCTTCATTTTGATGCTTGCTAAAAGTAGGAAATCCTTACTTGAATATTTTCTATGTCTCCACTGAATGAAAATTCCAATTACAAAGCCAATTGTACACAAAAAACCAAGACTCGCACCAAAAAATACAACAACCCTTCCGATCTCATTCCCCTTTTTCTTCGTTGGGCACTGGTTCAATAAAAGATGAATTCTCCAAGTGTAAGTGCCAAATCTCTTTCTTTGGGAAATTTTATTGTTTCATTGAGTTTTTTTATTCAAAAACCCTCATGAACTCATGAATTTATCAATATGCCTTTCTTCTACACGATTTTCTTGATAAAATATTCCTTATGTGCTAATATTGAAGGTTAAACCTATTGAAGAGGGCTGGATTTTCTAAAGGTCAAAACTATTTGCTCTATCACAAGGATGGGGAGGTAAAGAAGAAGGATTGGGCCTATTCTTGTGTGTTGTATAAAATGGTTGTGATGAAGTAGCAAGCCAATTAGGGTCGACATTGCATTTTCAATTTTATTCTGAACGTGGTCCAGACAATGCAGAAAATTTAAATGTTGCAAGCCTATTAGGTTTACAAGTAATACACAGTCTTGATTTGCATTTACAGCCAAAATATCTGGTGCTTATAAAGGATTTATATGATAAATATCAGATACCTAGTGAGCTCAAGTTTTCCTTATGGACTTGAATCAGGTATACACATGCATTTCCTTATCTGAGCACTCACAGGTAGTTCAGCTGCATTTGACTAATGACCTTTATGGTATTGATGCAATCAAGTGACAACCATGAAGAAATGGGGGCATTTTTTTCAAATGATCCTGAGTTTATGAATGATATTATGAAGGTTTTGCAATATGATAACTTTATACCAGATAACATTAGATCAGCCACTATTTGGGCTTTAGGATACCAGTTTGCAGTAATTTCTGCATCTCATGAGAGGAGTCAGGTGTTAAATTTTTGAAATATTTTTAGCAATGCAACAAATCATGTGTTTTTATTGAGCTTACTACAAAAGGATGTCATTTCATTGACTACTATGGAAGCATATCCTGTTGCATTATTAGAAGGGGCTTTATATTTTTTTCTAGCATATGTAACATCATCCTCAACTTCGCCAAATCATATGAGAGAAACTTGACTGATTCCTGCCCTTCTTCCTTTGTTAAAAGGAACCAATTCTTGTCATACACACCTTGTCATCTTTGCTGTAAAGATTCTCCAAAAGTGTATGGATTATAGCAAACCAGTAGTCACTTTGTTCAGAGATATTGGAGGTCTAGACAGTACTATTAAGAGACTACAATTTGGGGTTACAAGTGTTGTGGAGTTGTCAACATAAAATAGTATTGTACCTTCAACATATGATGATGATAAAGGCCAGATTACAT
Source organism: Pseudotsuga menziesii (assembly GCA_001517045.1). NCBI lineage: Eukaryota > Viridiplantae > Streptophyta > Pinopsida > Pinales > Pinaceae > Pseudotsuga > Pseudotsuga menziesii. The sequence continues at coordinate 20,005 of LPNX010769136.1, forward strand.
ATTCTCAGAGGTGTCTTATCAAGGCCTTACTCAAGGAACTGGGATCAACAATGCATGCCATAGCAAGGCCTGCAGGCTCAAAGGAGAGTACCTTTCCATCAAGCCTATCATTAATATTCTGCCATTCCCATAAGTTTGGTGGTGACATCTTCTATTTAGCTGTGACACTTATGAGTGAATTCATTCATAAAGATCCAACTTGTTTCTCAATGTTGCATGTAGCAGGTCTTACAACTGCCTTCTTGGATGCTATATCAGAAGATTTACTTCTCCATGATTGCACTCCATGAAGTCAATGTCTCTCTTGCAGAAGGTACCAAGAGTGGCGACATGATGGAATGGAATGGGGGGCACCATAGCAAAGGAAGGTCAAGCTATCCAAAGGAAGGACCTATTTATTTCCTTTGAGCGTGAGTGAGGAGCCTGGCCTACTTATTGTCTTTATCTCTTGTCTTTTTTAAAGGAAGGCATTCTAGCCTCTCTCTTGTCTTTCTCAGCTATATTGAAGGCATCTCTTAAAATGCTTCTCGACTGACTCTAAGAAAGAGTGTGTAGACCTTTTTTTCACCATCTTTTTGGACTAGACCAGCTAGACCAGTGGAAGGCCATCTTTACCAACATGAAGGATAACCTTTCTCTCTTTTAAATACCAGACCAACTCGTGAGACCAGCGGTAAAGACTGACTTGCCTAATGAATCAGACTAAAGCAACTTCTATTAAGTGTACTTTATAATATGGATATGGAAGTCAGTCGATGCTACATGCATACTTATTTTTTATAGGGAGGTATTCAGCCAAACATACCGGTAAGGTAAGAATTTTTTGTAGTAAGGGAAGGAGGGAATTCTAATTAGTTCCCATGATTCGTTACTGGTTCTGTGTGCTCAGGGTCATAGTTGGGTATTTCCTCTCGCACCTTTCCTTCCATCGGTACCGGGTTTTTTCCTATGTTACATTATTTCCGCTTCCATTCTGCCTTTATCAATGTGCTAAAATATTTTTTCTTCGTTATATATGTAATTACGTTAGATAATTTTTCAAGTTATTCATAAAAAGGGGTTAGTATATCTACCTCTGAACCACCTCCGAGGACACTTACCTTAAAGTAAGCTACATAATCTATAAATTCAATTGATTGAAGATCTAAGTACTATATTTACGATAAGTTTTCGGTGATATAGGTATTAGATCTCATAGGACTATAAAGTTATAAGCAGTACCTAAACCAGAGCTAATTGTTATATGGTCATGGCTGGGTTAAGACGATTTGAAACTGAGAAACTTTCAGCTATGACATTTTCTCTTCAGCTGTGACACTTATGAGTGAACTGATTCATAAATATCCAACTTGTTTCTCAATGTTGCATGCAACAAGTCTTACAACTGCCTTTTTGGATGCTATATCAGAATATTTACTTCCATCCCTAGTGTTATTGATGCACTATGTCTCAACAATAAATGGCTTATTCGACAGATGTTTTCTTACTTGAAGGTCGTGGCATGAATGTTTGGGACTGGCCCACTGATATTGTTGTAGGACAAATCTTGCAATGCAAAAAAGGGGTTAAATCCCAAAACTAAACCTGGTATGATTAAACACCTAAATGGGAAATATCCCACACATATCCACTCTGAAATGAAAAAAGAGTGTAGAAATGTATAGAAATGGCAGCACAAAGATGTCGGCTAGTGATCTAGGAAATGGTTCGTTAAGGCTGCTGCTATTATTCATCCTCCTAAACTGTCCAAAAAAACCAAGAACTGAATTAGGATCCATCCCAGCAATAACCAGTATTGAAATATGCCCATGAGATGAAATGGAGAACACTTTACAGTCACAGGTCCTTGAGGTTCTTCAGCTATCCAAATGAAGTGGGTATAACACCGTTGAAATGATTCTTGGAGAGGTCTAGCGTTTGAAGTTTTCCAAGATTTCCTAATGTTTCAGGAAGAGGTCCTAATATGTCATTACTTTTCAGAACCCTGTTAAATATCGAAGCTTCAAACTCCAACTCAAAATATAGCTATTCAAATATCAAATTCAAAAAAGTTAATTACAAGAAGATGCCACCAAGCTCATAGCTAAAATCCTCCCAATTTATGAATATTTGCTATCTTACATAGACACAAGATTGTTGACGTTCCCAATGCTTGCAGATAATGTCCCTAATAGGTTCTTGCTGGGGACTCCCTTGTGCCACACAATATAACAGGCAGTTGTTAAAAGCACTGTGCAAATTATCCTGGGCATTTAAAACTTCCTCCCTCCCATTTCGGAAAATAGTTCTTTTCCATTTTCTGAATCACCCCTCTTTTATTTCTTCATTGTTTTTCTTGTTCTTTCATTCTCTCTGGACCATTCATACATGATACTACTACCACGCAGTTAACTATATTTCTCCGTACAGGAGGCTTCTCACATCGCAATTTCCTTAAAATCAAAGGCTCACATAGGTCAAGTCTTTGAGCAAGATCCTCACAGTTCAGAATGAGGCTTTTAAAGAAGAAGTCTAGGAGAGTTGATCCTGGTGGGAAGGTATTTAATACCTCCCAAATCCTAATTCAAGCCTAAACAATCTTGTTATATTATGTCACATCAGTTTTGATCATTTTTCCATTCGTTTGTTGGATGAGTGTATCCTCGTCTTAATCTCAGGTCTACACATTCTTTAGCCTCCCCTTCCATCGAAGGTGAGTTATTTTCTTCACCTTCCATCAATCACAGAAAAACCCTCTTCCATGAGCACTTGGCATAGTCGTTAGAATTTGGACGCAGCGCAAACGGAAACTTCTGAAATAAGTAGTGTTGCGAGCTTAGTACTCAACGCAATGGAAGAAATCTCCAGAACAATGAATTTGTGTTAAAAAAACTAAACATGGTGATAAAAAATGTCTATGAATCTTGATTATCGGTAGGCATGGCTAAGGTGAAAGGAAGCATGGAGAAAAATGGAGGATCCATGATATACAAATCCCCTTCCAACATTCGCATTGTTGTTCCCATTGAAGGCCTCAATGCCCAATTGCTCTGAATACACAACAATGTCATCTTTTATAACCTAAACACATCTTCCATATCCTCTGCCCCTTTCAATTTCAATCCACTGTCGATAAGTTCTTCAATTTTTCCTCGCCTCAACTTGTTGAAAGCAATTAGAGGGAAAAACCAGTGATCTGAATCCAGATAATTGTCCACGTTCTTTAGCCCACTGATGATCTCTAGAAGCACCATCCCGTAGCCAAACTCCAAATTCATAAAACCGCTCAGCCACCATGTAACCTAGCATCCCTCTCACCTGAGTCATTACGTGACTTTCGATATGTCTATTCAGAGCAGGGGTTAAATTTAACGGGCACCCTCACCCATCAGATAATTTTTTTATGACGATTTTTTTTATAAGACTGCCTTGCATATATGTTTAATAATTAATTTTACCCTTTAAGTTTCATATAATTTTGTCTCAGTTATTTAATTAACAGTAGTCACTTGCAGAGATCATATCTATCTTTTGTGCATTATGGTATGAGCATTGACTTGGTTTCTCACTCAATTATCACAACTACAACAAGAAAGTTGTTGTTCATAGTAACTAACCAGACGCGACATCAATACCATCATTTCCAGGAAAATTTTCAGCAAGAAACTCGGGCATAAGTGTTGGAGACATTTACCATCATACACACTCTTTTGGTCAAATTGGCCTAGTTAAACCACTATCCTAAGTTTAATTGACATCAGTGGAGCATTAATTGCCATCATCCAGTCACATCCACGCCTACCTACAGTCAAGGAGGCTAACTTAGCCTTCTCCTACAGTCAAGGAGGCTAAATGAAGCACTCCGGGGGTGATCTGTGTGACATTAATGCACCTAATTACTAACTGGTGGTTACAATCAGTTCAACCAGTCAGTTACAGTAAGTTAAGGCACCTCCAGTCATTAAATATATTATTTAATGATTATTTATTATTATTTAATGATTTGGAGTCAACAGGGCACCTCCACCAACTTCTGATGGTCAGTTCAGCTTCAGTTAACCTCATCGAGGTTCATTGAAGTCATGGCACACTAACACTTGGTGATTGGCTTGCTATGACATGTGTTTGATCTCCTTCAGTTGAGACTTAGTCATTTATTGCACTCTGACTTCAGTTAGGGTTTGGTCAGTCAATTAGCGTTTTGGTCAAGTGGTTAACTAAGTGTGGAACAATGGTTGAGAGTTAGTTAAGCTAGACTCACTCACTGAATTCGAATTGTCTCCTTAGGTATTCGAATTCTTCATGGAGTTAAGCTATTGCTTAGCATTGGTATTGTAACCATTCATTGATTATTAAATATACAGAGAGGAAACCAATTCTTGTTCCGATTATTACCAATTCATGAGTATTTGTTAATTATTCTTTGATGATTTTGATTCCAAGTTCCTAGATCATGTGCAAGAATTAATATGGTATCAGAGCATAGAGCGGGACGAAGATCAATCTCTCAAAAACAAGATTTTTGACAGATTTCTCCATGGAATGTGAGCAATAGCTCAAAATTCCAGTACTGCACCAGAATCCAAGGCTTACCACTCAATATCCCAAGTAAAGAACTTGTTGATCAAGCTTGCTTGATTGACTATGTTGGGTGTGATGAAAGCCTAGAATGTGCAGGCTGTCCTACCTTATTTTTCCCTTTCTATTTTGATTTTCAGGTTTCTACAGGTGAAGCATTCGCTACAGCATATCCAAATGGCCTCCTCAGTACCTCTCTTGACTCCATACAATTTCCACACATGGAAAAATAAAATGGAGCTTCAGTTGTGCTCCAAAGGACTCCATAGAGTCTCCATGGACATTGAAGTTGAGCTTGGATCCAGCATAGAAAAATCAAGATTCTTGAACAAGACGGATGAAGCCTTCGGTTTCTTGTGCCTCTCTATTTCAGAACACCTTCTCTTCCATCTTACGGATCTGAAGACACCGAAATAAATATGGGACAAATTGGAATCTCTATATGGAAATCATGATGACTTGAGAGTTTATCAACTCGAAAATGAATTCATGTCTCTCCAACCTTCCAATTTCAAGACTCTGAATGATTTATTTACAAAGTTCAAGCATATTGTTTTTCTCTTGAAGCAATGCAAAGTGGAGAAGGAGGATGATCAGCTCATCCTAGCGATCCTCTCCAAACTCACGGCTGATTATTCAGTTTTTGTTTCTACATTCCGTGCAGGGAAGCTCACAACCCCCGGATGGAAGATGCCTACACTCAATTCCTTCATTGAGTCCCTAACTAATGAACATGAAAAGATTTTCTAGATGGGGATCATCCGATCTTGCTGTGATCAAGCCCTCCATGTCTCGGGGCCCAAAGATGTGAAGGGTAAAGGAAAGTAGTAGAAAAATCAGAAAACTAAATTTGATGCTCCCAATCCTAGAGTTGAAAATCAGCAGCATGATGAATCTTCCAGCTCAAGGAAGAACAAAGGAAAAGGGCACAATGGGAAAGAAAAATTCAGGTGTTCTTACTGTGGGAAGGGTTTTCACCCTGAACATGCCTGCATGAAGAAAAATATTGATGAAGCAACCTCTCTCCTTGAGAGGAATCACATCAATCTTCTGGAGAGCTTTCGGAGAAGAGATCACCAAGATCAGGAATCACAACATGAGAAAGGTCATGCCCTCATGGAAAGCACTTCAAAGTCAAAAGAACTGCTGATTGATAGTGGAGCTTCGAATCACATGATGGCTGAAAAAGACTCCTTTTCATCCTTGGAGACCGGCAAATCCATCCCCATCCACATGGGAGATGACTCCACCATCATTTCCGAAGGACAAGGTACTGTAGATCTAGAAAATGGTTTTTTTCCTAATGTTTTGTATGTACCGTCTCTAGCAGCAAATCTCCTTAGTGTCTATCAGATGACACATACAAGAATTCCTAAGAGATTTTCTTTCAACCCAACTAATGTTGAGATAACAGAAATTGCATCCAGGAAACTCATTGCAAAAGGCCTTACAAATCATCATGCAAAAGCCTATGAGTTCTCTCACTTTGTTGCGGATGCAAAGCCCACCGCTCTACTAACTCATGGAAATGAGGTTAGTAGGTTGTGGCATGAGAGGTTTGGCTATCTTAATTTCAAATATTTACAACAATTACAGAAAAAATCCATGGTTGAAGGCCTCCTGGTCATCAAGGCAACCACGGTAGTTTGCAAGGGCTGTGTGATTGGAAAACACCTTGAGCACAAGTTCGATCGGGGGAAGGCAAACCGAGCTACAAGCATATTGGGGCTGATACATTATGATATCAGTGGTCCAATTCCTGTCACATCCATGAATGGATCAAGGTACCTCCTTACCTTTATTGATGATTTTTCAAGGTATACATGGGTTTTCTTTCTCAAAAAGAAATCAGAGGTATGTGAAAAATTTTCTGAATTGAAGGCCTTGATCGAAAATGCCTCTGGGATTAAGATCAAGATCTTGAGATCTGATAATGGAGGGGAGTATGTCAATAATGAGTTGCTGTACATTTTTTCCCAAATTTGTATTCAGGTTCAACATTCAATTCCCTACACTCCCCAGCAGAACAGAGTAGCGGAAAGGAAGAACCGGTCTCTCAAAGAGATGACCACCTTTATGTTGGAGTCAAAGAAGCTTGCTGAAAATTTGTGGGCTGAAGCCATGCATGCTACAGCATACATTCAGAACAGGGTGACACATTCATCAGTGAAAGGAAAGACTCCTTTCGAAGCATACTTCGGACACAAGCCAAATGTGTCGAACCTACGGGTGTTTGGGTCGACTGCATGGGCCCGGATTCCGCTTGATAAAAGAAGGGCTTTGTAACCGCAGAGCATAGAATGTATGTTTATTGGGTATCTTGATGAATCTAAAGGATTCAAGCTGCTATATATCAATACCAAACAGATCATCATTGAGAGAAGTGTCAAGTTTGATGAGCCTCTTCAGGAGGTGGAACTAGTGAAGGAGAAAACTGCTGAATTTCCTTCCTATTCCACTGAATATTTGGATAATGAAATTGGGGGTGATGACCCTGATTTGGATCCTATGATTTCTGATATTAGTGTGCAGCAATAATTAGATACTGAATCAGAACCTGAAGTGTAAAATCATCTTCCTACATGGGCCCAAAAGAAACTCTCCTCCGCAGGAGACAACATTGGAAATCCGGATGATCCAAGGAGAACCCGGTCTAATTTCCAAAGAGAAGGTATTGTGCTCTCTTGTTCTGATAATTTGTTGTCTGAAAATTGCTATTTTATGATTAGTTTAGATCCAAAATCCTACTACCATGCTTGAAATGATCCGATATGGCAAGTTTCCATGGATGAAGAGATGAATTCTCTTCAGAAAAACACTACTTGGGAGCTAGTTTATCTTCCTCCGAGAAGGAAATTGGTTCAATGCAAGTGGGTGTTTCGGACAAAGGTTTATGATGATGGAAGCACCTAAAAATATAAGGCAAGGCTGGTAGCAAAATTTTTCTCTCAGGTCCAAGGAGTGGACTACCATGAGACCTTTGCACCGGTTGCCAAAATGGACTCCATCCGCCTTGTTTTGGCTATTTCCGCATCCAAGCACTGGGAGGTGCATCACATGGATGTTAAGTCAGCCTTTCTGCATGGAGATATTCATGAGGAGATATACATGAAGTATCCTGAGGGCTACATCACTGATCCATATTTGGTTTTCAAGCTAAAGAAGTCACTATACGGGTTAAAACAGACCCCAAGAGAGTGGTATTCCAAGATGGATGCCTTCCTTCTCTCAGAAAACTTTCAGAGATGTAGATCAGATACAAATGTGTATTTACAGCATCATTATGGTCATATAATTATCATTGTTTTATATGTTGATGACTTACTGATCACAGGTTGCACAATTGCCTCCATTTCAACCATCAAAACTGCTCTCCACAATGCCTTTGAAATGAGTGATTTGGGGCTTCTAAAACAATTTTTGGGGCTCGAAATCGAGCAAAATTCTTATGGGATTATGGTCACTCAGTCCAAATAAATTTCAGACCTATTAGTCAAGTTTAACATGGCTAAATATAGGCCTGCAACATTCCCTTTCCTTTCAGGGATCAGCCTTGAAGAAGGAAAAAACACACCTCCCAAGGACTGCACTATCTATCGACAGCTGATTGGTAGCTTGTTGTACTTGACACATTCTAGGCCTGACATTTGTTATGCCATGAATGCTGTATCAAGATACATGCATTAGCCTCATGATCTTCATTGGAAGGCAGCTAAGAGGATCCTCCAGTACATTCAGGGAACCAGGACCTACGACATTCACTATGCTGCAAACTCCGAGCTAGAGCTGGTTGGATACACAGATTCTGATTGGGCGGGTGATTCTATTGATCGGAAGTCAACTTCCAGATATGTATTCATGTTTGGTGGTGGCCCTATTTGCTGGTCAAGCAAAAATCAGGCTTCCATAGCACTATCTTCAGCAGAGGCCGAGTATCGAGGAGCGGTGAATGCTTGCATCCAAGCAGTTTGGTTGCAAGGCATTCTTTCAGAGTTTGATCTTGATAGTACTTTGTCTAGTGTCCTCTTTTGTGACAACCAGAGTGCTATTAATATATCCATGGATCCAGTTACCAGGAAGAGGACCAAACATGTAGAGATTCACATGCACTACAGCAGGGAGCTAGTGCATGACATGATCATCATTCTGCAATACTGCCCGATTGCTGAGCAGATTGTAGACATATTCACCAAGATATTTTCAGAAAATAATTTCACTTACCTCCATTCACTGTTGGGGGTGATTTCATCAGGGTGATCCAGACTACTTTCAGTGTTCAGTTTGAGGGGGGGTTTTTCCCACTAGGTTTTCCCTCTTTTCCTCACTTAGTTTGTTTTGAGCATTGTTTCAGTTTTAGCATTGTATAGGGTGACCTATGGCCTTAGTTTCCAGGGCCCTAGCATTTTTATGCATATATGTTTTCTAACTCTTCCTGAGTATAGCTTAAGGGGGGGTGTTGGAGACCTTTACCATCATACACACTCTTTTGGTCAAATTGGCCTAGTTAAACCACTATCCTAAGTTTAATTGACATTAGTGGAGCATTAATTGCCATCATCCAGTCACACCCATGCCTACCTACAGTCAAGGAGGCTAACTTATCCTTCTCCTACAATCAAGGAGGCTAACTGAAGCACTCCGGGGGTGATTTGTGTGACATTAATGCACCTAATTGCTAACTGGTGGTTACAATTAGTTCAACCAGTCAGTTACAGTCAGTTAAGGCGCCTCCAGTCATTAAATATATTATTTAATGATTATTTATTATTATTTAATGATCTGCAGTCAACAGGGCGCCTCCACCAACTTCTGATGGTCAGTTCAACTTTAGTTAACCTCATCGGGGTTCATTGAAGTCATGGAGCACTAGCACGTGATGGTTGGCTTGCTATGACATGTGTTTGATCTCCTTCAGTTGAGATTTAGTCAATTATTGCACTCCGACTTCAGTTAGGGTTTGGTCAGTCAATTAGGGTTTTGTTCAAGTGGTTAACTCAGTGTGGACCAATGGTTGAGAGTAAGTTAAGCTAGACTCACTCACTGAATTCGAATTGTCTCCTTAGGTATTCAAATTCTTCATGGAGTTAAGCTATTGCTTAGCATTGGTATTATAACCATTCATTGATTATTAAATATACAGAGAGGAAACCAATTCTGGTTCCGATTATTACCAATTCATGAGTATTTGTTAATTATTCTTTGATGATTTTGATTCCAAGTTCCTAGATCATGTGCAAGAATTAATAATAAGCTCTTAGGCATCAAGCCTACTAGTGATGAAATATTAAGGCTTTCTTCTCACTCAGACACCTCATCTATGAGAGGCCAAGGGTTTAAGGACTTTCAAGCCCAACTACAAGATCGCCTTCACCTTGTCAAGAAATTAAAGAAAATAAGGAGTTTTAATTTTTACATATGGTATCGATATATCACACCCAATAGATTTTCCATTATATCTCTAAGTTCCATTATATCTCTAAGTAATCCTTCAATTTAGTTGGCCTTCATTCCTCTCCATTTTATTGCTCTTATTTAATATCGATCGCAAATCAATTCCAAGAGGGGTAGAGTCGTAGAATTTTTCTCATAAAACTCTCTTCCATGCAAGGGTTTTTAAAGTTAAGGTTATGCTTATATTTTTTTGCATCTGGAGAATAGTTTCATCTCCTTATTATTCGTTGGGTTAAATTCCTTGTCATGGTATCTTAATTTTGGTTTATCTTCTAATTTTTCTAATCAAAGAGTTGTTCTTTGCGGAAATATTTCTAATCAAAGAGTCAGTCTGAATCTTTATATGTGAATCTGTGACTCTCCTTAAATAATAGATTGTGCAAAGTTAAGGCTGATGTGAAGGTGAATTCCACGATTTGTAACTTGAAATTTTGCCGCATTATTACTATTCAACCCTAGAAATACATCAAAAGCCCAAGCAATTTCACATTTATCCTTTGTAAAGAAAATTCCATACACAGCTAAAAATATTGGAAAGTGTATTTGCAATATAATAACAGTTTCACATTTCTCCTTTATAAAGAAAATTCCATACACAGCTAAAAATTTTCGAAAGTTCCTTTGCAATATAATATAATTTGCCTTGTTGTAACTTCATAGAAGTTATTGGATACTCTAGAGTCGAGCAAAACTAAGAGGGTAAAGAGTGCATTTTGATTTACTCTACATAGATAATGGTCATGCAAAGTAAACATTGTTATTTATTTAATGGAGAAAGAAGAAGAAACAAATAGCATACCTGTAACTTGTAAGTTTCGACAAATTTGAAAGTTGGAGGAGTTACTGAAGCTGGATGCTATAGCCTGCAAGATTTCAAGGCTGGGGACTGAAGAATGGAGTCTAGAGGGAATATGTGGCAACAATTCTAGCAACATAATGCATTCAAATTTCAAATCTGTAGCATAATGCATTTCATATTATACTTTCAAATATGTAGCATAATGCATTCAGTAATCCTAATTAGTAATAAATATATGGTATGAAGTTTAGTTTGAATATAAATTACTCTCCAGGGCAGGGTACTTTGGAGTGGGTGGGATGTGTAGTGGGATATGACCTAGAAACAGATTGATGTTGTGCGTGGGTGGACTGTGCAGTCAGATATATATATATATTATATAATTTATTTATGAGAAAACCAATGATGGCTAAATTTTGAACAGCTCGTCAATTTGACTTCTTACATATTTAAACGCACATCATGAATAACATGTTTTCTCAACATTCAGCCGTAAATTATGGGTAAAAATGGAAAAAAAAACCAAACGAGCGTCAATTTTAACCCCTGATCTAGAGACCTCGCCATGTTGAAATCAGAGACTTTCTCCTGACATTTGAAAAATTAGCAGAAATCACCGTACTCAAAACATAACTAGCAAAACATGGCGGTTTTGGTTCAAAACACGTGGTAGCTTTTTATTTGCTCGACGAAACATGGCAATTTTGGTTCAAAACACGTGGTAGCTTTTTATTTGCTCGAGCGACGACACTGCTACAGTTGTCCTAGAACCAAATTCTGAGAGAAAAACGCCATATGGCGTAAATATTGTTTTATTAAATAAACATTCTGAACATTAAGGAAGAAACAGAGAAACCAAGGAGGAAACCAATAGAGCACAAAGGCTCTCCCAATCACACAGGAGGATAAACACTCAACTTATTGAATTAATGAAACAATTGTTACATATATAGAAAACTGATAAGCTAATCTAGATCCAAGAAATGTGGATCAGATCCACCAGCATAGGACTAATTTCTTCCTAAGATCCTCAAATTGAATCCTTCCAACATGCTTAGTAAACACATGAGAAGAATTTTGACTTGTGTTACAATAAATGAGTTTTATTTCTTGAGAATCAATTTTCTCTCTGACAAAATGATGCTCTAGCTCAATATGTTTAGATATTGCATGATAGACTGGATTGTGTGCCGACTTAATTGAGTTTTGATTGTCACACTAGATTCTGGTATCTTGTTTTGGTTGTATTTCAACTTATTCAAGAGTGCACCTCAACCAAATGGCTTCACAAGTAGCACTGGTTAATCCTTTGTATTCAGATTCTGTGGATGAAAAAGAAACAATTGGTTGTTTCTTGTTGCTCCATGATATGACTCCCGAATCAATATTAAATACATATCCAGAAGTGGATTTTCTGTCATGAGGATTTCCTGCCCAGTTAGAGTCAGAGTAACCTGCCAACATTAGTATATAAAAGACCATAATCAATAGTTCCTTTTAAATATCTTAGGACCCGCTTTGTAGCTTTCCAATGTGTTTCACATGGCTTAGCCAAGAATTGACTAAGGATGCTAAGAGAATATGATATTTCTGGCCTTGTAGTAGTGAGGTAGTCCATGTTAAATTTGAGCATATAGATCTGTAGACAAACATACAACTCACAAAGAAGATCTCACAATTTACTCAGCCATTGAAGAATGAAACAGTGCAAAAGGCTTGCAGCTGTGAATGCTTTCATTAATCAAAAAAGTAATCCAGATAGATAATATCAATGAAGTACAATGGCTTTAATAGCCACAAGAAATTCGAATCCACATGAGGAAGTTCGAATTGTTTAGACTTACTTGACTATAGGTAACCAAGACTTTGTCTAAATCACTATCGGAGGACCCAGTAGTCAATTGTCCTTGTCTAAATCATAACCGGAGTTCTAAAACACAACCAAGTGTTACATTTAGTATTTAATAATGGTTAACTGATTGTGGTAGGTGAGAAATGCGCCCCACATGTGTGCAATCAATTAAACCTAGCGCTAACTGAATGTAGAGGGCTAGAACTGAATGTAACTGACTCCTAACTTGGCTTGACTAGTCATTAACTGAAGTGAACTAACCTTGGTTGGTTTCGGCACTCCCAGTTTCTTCCTAAATTGTAGGTATTGATCTAGGAGACTCCTAAACTTATGCAATCAAGTTCAATAAGTGGCAGTGAGCCTCAATTAGTGTTCCCCACACTTTGGTAACTGAAACATGTGCCCCAATTAGGTCAAGTTTAACCAATGGTGCTAATGACTATAAATAGACTGGATGGACTCCCGATTTAGACATGATTCCTGATTTAGACATATGACCAAATTTGGACAAGGGAGGATTAATAATCCTAACAGTCCAGACTACCCACTAGTTGACGATACAAAGTACCATCAGCTTCTTTAGATCCATCACTGTTGTATAATTTGACATTTTATTCCAAAGGAGTGGATACATATTTGCATTCACTCATTTGAAACCTGTCAAGTATCCCCCTTGCATATTTCCTTTGAGTGATGAATGTTGTACAAGATTCTCTCCAAAAACAAATGCCTAAACAATAATGTAAGTGACCTAGGTCTTTCATTTTAAATTCCTGTGACAAATTACTTTTAATATCTGCAACTAATTGATATGCTCCGCATGTAATGATAAGATCATCCACATATAGGGATATCAAGCAAACATTTCCCTATTTATCGGATTTTATATATAAACTTGAATCATTTTTACTTTGAGAAATCCTTACTGTTTGAAGAAGGTGTCAATCTTGATATATCATGATCTAGGATCCTATTTCAATCCATATATCGCTTTCTTTAACCTGCACACCAGCTCCTCCTGTTGTTTCTGAATAAAACCTTCAGGCTACACCAAGTATACTTCCTCTTTTAAATCGCCATTTAAAAATGCAAATTTGAAATATAACTGGTGTATTCTTCAGTTATGTTTAGTAGCTAGTGCAACTAACAATCTGATATTGTGTAACTTAGCTACTGCTGCATATGTCTCTTCAAAGTCAATCCCCTCTTGTTGAGAATAACCCTTTGCAACTAATATTGCCGTGAACTTGTCAATACTACCAAATTCTGTAAGTTTAGATTTGAATATCCATTTTGATCCTATGGGTACTTTTTCTTTGGGTAATTCTACTAAATCCCAAGTTTTGTTTCTCATAATAGAATTATATTCTTCATTCATTGTAGTTACCCATTCTTCCTTCTCTTTGGCTTGTTCATAATTTAATGGCTCTATGACATTCATTATACTAGTCATCAAGGCATAATCTCTTAACTTTACTGGAGGATGAGTTTGATGAGATGGCCTTCTAGGTACTACAATACATGTTGGGGTTCAATTCATAATTCTTCAGTCTTTTGTTGTTTCATCATCTAAGGCAACATCACTCATGCTTGATTCCTGTTCCTGAACATGCTATTGTTATTGTCACTACTGCTGATCCTGCACTTTTTGAAGAATTTTATCTATTTTGACATGCTCATCTGGGATCAATTCACCATTAGAATTATTCATCCTGTTACACATATCTGTATTTTCATGAAATACAACATTTCTACTAGCAATCAATTTGTGTGAACTAAGATGAAAGAGTTTATATGCTTTCTGATCATCACAGTAACCAACAAAGATACATTCTATGGATTTTGCATCCAATTTTCTTCTATCATATTTTGGTATATGTGCAAAAACCCTAGAACCAAAGATCCTTAAATAACTAATTATAGCTTTATAGCCATAAAAGACTTCAAATGGGGTTTGAAGTTCTAGTTTTGTTGTTGGAATCCTATTCTTTAAGGACACAGCAGTGTTTATTGCCTTAGCCCAAAATCCATTTGAAATGTTCTTACCTTGGAGCATGATGCAAGCACATTCCACCAATGTTCCGTTTTTCCTTTCAACAACTCCATTTTGCTGAGGTGTATCAGTGACTGTGAATTGTTGTTGGATTCCATTTTTTGTACAGTACCTTCTGAAAGCTCCAGAAGTGTACTCACCACCTTGGAATGATCTGAGGATTTTAATGTATTTACATGTCTGCTTCTCAACTTTGATTTTGGATTCCTTGAAGTATTTGAATACATCGCTTTTCCTTCTGATGAAGTAAGCCCATGTGAACCTGAATCTGTCATCAACAAATATCAGAAAGTACCATGCACCACCAAGTGATCTGGTCTGCATAGGTCTACATACATCAGTGTTTATTAGCTCAAGGAGTTGAGTCTGTCTCTTCTCTTCATGGTTAGGAAATTCATTTCAGTGTTGTTTCCCAAGTGCACAAGCAACACATTCAATATGATCATTTTTTATAATAGGAAGACCCTCAATCATCGAATTTTTCTGTAATAATATGAGATCATTCTGATTGAGCTGTCCATACCTTTGATGCCCCAATTTTACATCTGAAATAGTTGATGCTTGTAGTGCCTGACGATTTCCCTTGATTGCATCCAGCTTGTACAATCCACCAAGTCTGGATCCTATTGCTATTACCGTGTAATGATTTTGGACATCTTTTACATGGAACTTATATTTATCAAATTCAACTTTCATATCATTATCGATGATAGTAGAAACAGATATTAAGTTCTTTTTGATGCCAGGAACAAACATCACATTATGTATCTGTTTGCACTATCCATCAGGTAGGTTAACACTTATTACTCCATAACCTAGGACTTTGTGAGACATGTTATCACCTAGATAGATGTGTGTGCCATGAGACTTTTCATAATACTCATCATACCAATCTTTATTACAGGACATGTGGGAAGATGCACCTGAATCTATGAACCATTCATTTCATCGCCTGTCTCAGCAGAGAAAGCATGTTCATATATAAACAGTCTTAGGTTTTTAAATCCATTGACATCCGAGGTGTCTTTTCTAACATAATTTCCATTATGCTTTATGTATATGTTATTGGAATCATTATTTATCTTCTTAAAACAATCTCTGGCTACGTGACCTGATTTACCACAATAATGACATACAACATCTTTATTAGGACTAGAGTCATTGTGTGACATACCTCTAAGTCTTGCATGAAACTTTCCTCTGTGTGGATTCCAGTGATTACCTCTATGTGGGAATCTGCCTCTTGCCATCAATGATTGATCTGAAGACTGAGATTTAGGCTCGTACATCGTCATCCTTTCTTCTTATTGTATCAGAATTCCGCCAAGCTCTGTAAATGTAGGAGGGGTCTGTCTTACTGCAAGTGATGAGATGAATATGTTGTAATCTGGCAATAGACCCTTTAATGTGATAGATACAAGATAAGTACTAGATACTTCTTCACCTATGTCACCCAGATTATCTCAAAGGTCTTTGATGCGGGAGAGATATTTATTCATAGTTTCATTCACATCCATCTTGATAGACAATAATTTGGTATTTAGAAACAAAATTCTATTAGAGTCAGATGTCTCATACAGACCTTTCAGTTTGTCCCATGTGTCTTTGGATGTCTTGGAATTTCTGATGTGAGGTATGATGTTTTCTTTTACAGACATGCGAATCAACACCTTTTCTTGGGTTTCCATGGAGTTCCAATCTGTGAGAGACAATGGATCTGCAGGCTTCTGTTCATCCCCTTTCACAATCAGCCCTAAATCAAGAGCTTCAAGTACAATAATTAGCTTGAATTTCCAATTTACATAATTTTCCCCATTAAATTTTGATGCTTCCATAATATATATGTCGGCCAAAAACATGTCCACCATTTTCATAGATTTGAAAGGAAAATAATTTCACCAAGACAAGGAGAAAAAAAAATATTGTCTCAGCTCTTTGACTGTCAATCAAGCAAGTATACCGACACTCCTTCCTGGGTTACCTTAGGCACTGGTCTAAAATCACTCTAACGACAGGCTCTTCGACGCTATTTCTCACTGCCTAATAGGCGTCCTCGGCACTGTGAGATTACTAGTGGAAGCGCCCGCGTGAAAGAAAACACCAAACGAGACTTTCAACAAAGACAAAAAAAAATTACACCGTGGAAAATAAAATTGCACGACTGCTTTGTAATTACATGCTGCTCTGTAATTCTTTATAAGTGAGGGATAAAATTCTTTACACCTCGAAAAAAAAATATAAGCTCCTGAACTGAGTCTTGACTGCGATACAAGTTTAGCAGCAACAATTCTCCTTTGGACTTCTTCGTTTAGAAAACTCCCACGTTCATTCTTGTAAGCAATCTCCACGTTGTCAATAACCAATTCAGAGATAAGAAAAAACTTCAACAATTCTCCTCAACGATGTAAAAAATAAAAATATTGTGATCTCTTCTCGTGGAAGAAAAAATTAGTTATTTCCCTACTCCACTTCCACCAAAAATAGGCAGTTATCCAACGAGCTCCTCAGGAAAACTCACAACAATTTCTGGTTTCCTCACAGCAGCCCACAACTTGGCTCTGATACCGAAACAAAGAAACCAAGGAGGAAACCAGCAGAGCACAAAGGCTCGCTCAATCACACAGGAGGAGAGACACTCAACTCATTGAATTAATGAAATAATTGTTACATATATAGAAAATTGATAACCAAATCTAGATCCAAAAAATATGGATCAGATCCACTAACATAGGAGCAGTTTGAACAAGAACAAACGAATATAGAAAACCCATGAAGATATTTCTACATTAAATCTAATAGGAAGATGCCATGAAGATGTAACAAAACTAAATGTTATAGAAGGTATAGCAATGCTCATAGATGATTCATAATGATAAATAAACATGTTGTAAATGTTGGCCATAAAAATAATTTAACTCACAAAAACATAAATTTGAGCTATTTTTTCAGCACACAATGAAGCTTCCACAATGACAACAATATATGTTTTTATTATATATGAATGCTTGCAGACTAAAAGGAAAATCAACAACAATCTAATAATGTCTTAATATACGAACTAATATCAACTGAATACTATCTCATTACCAAAGATATAATAAGAGAATCAAATACTCACAATCATATAATTGTACTACTTATACGCACTACTTAAAATTTGACAATCAACTATTTAAATACCCACAATAGTTTACAAACATGTCACAATAGGACAATTACAATTTAACACATGAGCTAAGCATATGTTCTCATTATTTGAAGATTACTCGAAAGATCAACCAATGTTTACTATCATGCCTTTACTTAAGGATGTTCAATGTTTGCAAAAATAAACTTAGGCTGCATTTAAAGTGACAATGTTTCTACTCTTTTTGCAGGGACTATGTTGCTTTGCAACTCCACCTTATTATATGTACATTTTGGACATGAAAAAGTAGCTGCTTACTTTTTTCTATAGACAGGCATATTGCAGGATATAAATTAGTTTCATTAACTAAGATACTCACCAAATTTACTAATAATAATTTTATAGATATATCTACTAAATTACTTAATGTCATGCCTATATTTAGGCTCTTGTTTTTTTCCTCTTCCTAGAACTTCATTCAATGCTTTTGTTTATTGCTTTTACCAAACCATTGGTTTTTTTATTAGCTAGAATATTATTGTTTCTTTTCTCATTAATTATTTATAGAATTTCTATGTCTGCAACTCTAAATATTTATGGTTCAATGGTTCATTGCTATAATAAATATTTTGTCAATTATCTTTAATCTCTAACTAGACAATGCTATGGATTTCGAACAAGCTTTACATAGAATTCATGCTTTGACATAAGTGGAAGGATTCTGTTTGAGGAGAAGAATGGTTGTTAGATCCATCAATATTACAACCTCTCCCATCTGTAGCCGCCCAAAATCCTAAGAAGCTAAGCACTCAGAAGGTGCATATTTCTACTTTACATCTTTGTCCTCCGCATGGCTCATAGTTTCAATAAATAATATTTGTTTTCTTTCCGATCTATGTCGTGTCTTTATTTTTCACATTAATATTTTTTCATTATCACGTCTTGGGATTTGAAATTTTATAGGAAGTGGGATATTAAAGGTAAGGAAAATGTTTCAACAACGAGCGTCACTCATCAAATGATGAGTGATAGTCAAGCTTCCGATCCGTAACTTCACTTAAAAAAAAAGAACTACAATTGAGATTGACAACTTCGTGGAACAAAAGAAGTAGGGGATAACCATAACCTTTAACTTTTAGTGAATAGAATTATTGTGAATAGAATTAGTGAATAGAAGTTGATTTTGTATAAAAGTGCCAAGTCCATATCACCAAAAACATTGGATTCATAATCATGATTATCGCCAAAGAAAAAACTCTAATATGAAATTTCCTCTAATTTTTATACCTGCCTCAGCAGGTATATTGTAATCGATTGCAAGTCAAACTCTTTTGACTTTTGTATTAGTTGCTCTCTTTTGATGCAGGTTTAAAAAATTAAAATCTGTTTTGTAAAGTATAATTTAGGGATTTGTAAAATATTTTTTTTAATTTTGTTAAAAAAACTATTTTGTAAACAGCTGATTGGTGGATAGAAGATGATGTAAACTTTAGAATTTGGTATCTGGATTTGAGTTGACAAGTGACAACATGACATCATAATAATAAAATAAAAAAAATAAAAAATATATCCCATTGCCATCTGTTAT
Source organism: Pseudotsuga menziesii (assembly GCA_001517045.1). NCBI lineage: Eukaryota > Viridiplantae > Streptophyta > Pinopsida > Pinales > Pinaceae > Pseudotsuga > Pseudotsuga menziesii. The sequence continues at coordinate 39,432 of LPNX010769136.1, forward strand.
TTATCTTTCTTCCCATGGTTACTTTCTGGTACCTAATCTCTGGATAAGATGTTTTTGTTTTTTTCTCCACTCCACTGTACAGAGATAGCGAATCAATTTTCAAAACTAGTTTTGGCGACGAAAGCCTGTAGCCTTTTAATTTCGACCATTGTGAAATCACATGCAATCACGGTTCCTCAGCACTGGCCAAAGATCCAGGGAAACATCTACTTTTAGAAAGGAGAATCTAATTGTTTCTATATATATATACACAACGGCCCTGCCAAAGAGAAAAGTAGATGCCAGTCCAGTGAGTGTATCTTCCCAGCATAGCAGATTTCTCGTGTGGAATTCTAGCCGGAGAATTTCGATAATGGATAGCTCTCCTTGCTGCTCAAAAGAAGGGCTCAATCGCGGGGCCTGGACTGTAAAGGAGGATATGATTCTCTCCGAATACATTCGAATTCATGGAAATGATGGTGGATGGGCGAATCTCCCAATGATGGTGGATGGGCGAATCTCCCCGCAAAAGCAGGTGATTCTCTGTTTATCTCTATTAATGCAGACGTAAACATGTATTGAAAGTCTAATTGAGTAAAAATCCTTCTTTTTATTTAAGGTATTAAACGCAGTGGAAAGAGTTGTAGATTGTGCTGGTTGAATTATCTTCGTCCCGACATCAAACGCGGAAACATTTCTGCTGATGAGGAGGAGCTTATTATTATTATTAGGTTGCATAGCCTTCTTGGCAATAGGTATGAGTATAATGAGTGAATATATGTTTATGTTTATTATGTTTATAGATATTTAGATATTATTTCAGATTTTTAGATTTGATTGAGTGGATGAACGAGATTAACTTATATGTAACAAATGTATAACAACAATTCATTTCATACTTTGTCTTATCTTGTTATATTTAAATGGATCTTGATTAAGATTTAAATAACCTCTAGTTAAAAAATGGTTAAAAAAATTAATAACAATTTATTTTGATCTTTACATATTAATTTTTGCTTTATTTATTAAATACTATGTGTTTTGTGCATTCACCTACCACTTATTACTACTTGTGGCTGTATAAATCATTTGAAATTTTAGATTTTTTGAATAGATCAACTAGATTAACCCCATATAATTAGCTTAGAGTTTAGTATCTGTTATAATTTGATACTTTACTCTGTATTTTACTTGGCTATACTATTTATTCATGCAGCAAACTATTCATTGAGTTTCCATATCAGTTATGTAGTATTGAGTGTATACCATTCGTGCAGGTGGTCGCTGATTGCAGGTCGACTCCCTGAACGAACAGCCAACGAAATCAAGAACTACTGGAACACTCATCTTAGCAAGAAGCTGTTGTTAATGAATCAGTCTTCCACCACGGCAACAAATCTTAAGAGAAGGTCAAAATCTCCTTCTATCGTACACAATCATGTATTGAATACAGGCCCCGTCAAGAAAACTACGGTCGTGACTCAATCTCAAATGGTAAGATCCAACAGCTTCAACGTTTATGGATGCAGTAATCGTGATTCACACGAAGGATGTAAGTCCTGTAATGTTAAAGAATCGATGAATTCCTCCAAGCCGTTTTCCGACCTAACAGCTGGGACTGATTTGATCACAAACAATGATTCACAGCCTATTGAATCAAAAGAAAGTAGAAACTCTACTGCTTCTATGTCGAGTTTAGTGGAGTCCGGGAGATCCCCAGATTCCGAATCTTGTGGAGGAGATGCAACTAGTTTAGCCGAGAGTTTGGTCGATTTGAACGAACTGTCGACTCCCGACTGTAATCTTCTGTCTTATCCATCCGAGTTTTGCACAGAATTTGGACTAGAAGAGTTCTACACGGAACCGGCTACGCTGGCTGCAGAGGCGATTTTTGAACTCGATTTCAACGGTAACACACAAGACCTAGATTGGATTTTTGAACTCGATTACACACAGAAATGAAGGTCACAGTCGCTGAACTCATTACTTTTGGAATGCAAAGAGGAATGATATATGAAAAAAATACAGGAAAATTTGAGCTTAAGCTATAAAGTAGAAAGATTCTAATATAACTAAAAGATTTCAACGCTGTGGATAAAACTCGGCCAAAGCAATGACTCTATGAATAAATAATCTTGATTACGTCTAATGCAATGAAAAAACATTTGTATTCGTGGTTAAACATCGCAGAGAAAAGAAAGAGATTGAGTGTTGGAAGCTCGGTGAAGGCCGAGGAAGCAACGTAATAAAGATATTGAAAAGGGTTATGGATAAGAGGAGGAGAACCCAACAATGGCATGTTAGTGGTGGACGTAGATCGGATGAATCAACAAGCTACATCGATGGGATAAAGATAGAGATTGCGAGATCACAAGTCAAAACTGGCAGAATGTATACACAATGAATCAACAAGCTACATCGATGGGATAAAGATAGAGATTGCGAGATTACGATTGTGTATACATTCTGCCAGTTTTGACTTGTGATCTCGCAATCTCTATCTTTATCCCATCGATGTAGCTTGTTGATTCATCCGATCTACGTCCACCACTAACATGCCATTGTTGGGTTCTCCTCCTCTTATCCATAACCCTTTTCAATATCTTTATTACGTTGCTTCCTCGGCCTTCACCGAGCTTCCAACACTCAATCTCTTTCTTTTCTCCGCGATGTTTAACCACGAATACAAATGTTTTTTCATTGCATTAGACGTAACCAAGCTTATTTATTCATAGAGTCATTGCTTTGGCCGAGTTTTATCCACAACGTTGAAATCTTTTTGTTAATGTTATTTTTTTTGTTTATTTTATGTTAAGTTTCATGTTTTTTTCCCAACAAGTAGATATATGCATGTTATTTGATAACAATAGTTTATTCTGAACTATCTATAAATTATTCTTGGAAAATCCATTATTCAAAATATTTAATTAAAAAATATTTTTTTTCAATTTAAAATAATTAAATTTATTTTGAATTTAAATTATAAATTTATTTTAAATTTAAATTATAAATTTATAATAAAATATAAATAAGCTATTCTCACAACAATGAGATTAATTTATAGTCTTATAAGCTATTATTTCTCATTTCCTATT
>LPNX010769153.1:0-45671 GCA_001517045.1 Pseudotsuga menziesii
AAAAAAAAAAGAATCTTTGTGATTTTTTGTGAGTTTAAAAAGAGAAATCCACGCGCCGTCGGAAAAAACCGTCGGATTTTGGATCGAAATGTACTAGTGTGACTAGGTGCCTTTCAAACTTTCGGAGATGAGTCCTGGCAGTGGTAGCATTATTTCCCTCGAATCGAGGGAGCTTCTTGATAGCATATTTCGGAATGTTATGAGGAGCACCTGCTATCTGAGAAAAGTCAAGGGGTTTGTAAAATTCCATCATTTCTTGAGATTAGTGAACATGACTCTCTACAAATATGTGATGGATATCTGAGATGCATTGGTCTCCTAAATCCTCAAGGTTTCTACGTGAAGTCTGCCTATTCAATATTTCCCTAATAAACCTTTCGGGATCAGGGAGAGGATTGAATAATTGTCGACGGTTTCTTCGGGTAGAAATTATTGAAGGGATGTTAGACAGTGGAGTCGCCAGATGGATCGAGTTTTAATTTTTATGTTTTTTAAAGACTAGATCAATCAAAAGTTTTTTTTATCTTTTTGGTTGTTTAGAAAAAAGTTAAGCTAAGTCGTACTCGGGAATAAAAAGATTTATCCCCGGCAACGGTGCCAAAAGGTGTTGCCGCCTTTTCACACACCTGGATCACGTGGTAGAAATCTTCAAGCCACTCGGTGTGTCCTTGGGGGCAAGTCTCGAGTCAAGGCTGTCACCTTGTTCTTGACTCCTCCGTTTAGTCTCAACTCCTAACGGAGCCAAGGGGGTAGACCCTATTAAGTTACTAAAGATGATTTCTTAGTGTGGTGATGTTAAACTGAATCAGTTACTTATGAGTTCGAATATTTTAACTATAAACAATTGAAGATGACAAGATACGAAAATAACACACAAAAGCGTAAAGCTGATAAACAATATATATATGAAGCAAAAATGACCAGTGCCTTAATAATGGAGTCAAATCAAAGAGATCAATGTGCTTGCATGTGCTTGGAGTGAATGTTTTGCAATTGCATCTTGGTATGTTTTAAATTAAAATTGAAGTATGGATTGATTAAATTAGGCTAAAAGGGGGACTCCAAATATACCTGAGAGTACTTGGAGTATGTCCAAAACAAAACCTATACGGCTACCCGCAAGGATATGTGGGCTGAAATGGAGTCTCTGGGGCTATGTTCGTAATGCACCCATTAGGGTGTGACATAGATCGGCACTCTGAGGTCACTTTTCAGTAGGTTCTCGCTTCCTTTGGGTATTTTGCCACCATAAAGGTTCGATCGAGGCGTTGGATTTTCACTTGATGGTTTGTTAATTGGGGAGGGTGAGTCCTAATTATGCTACTCACCAAAGTGCTTTTGATACAGCTTGACTGATCGGATGAACCACAGCCAAGTGCAGAGCATACACACTGGAGTCTTGTAAATTTTAATAAGTTTTTAAGAGATGTGTTCTTGTTTAAAAGAAAAGCCTCCAAGAACCTCTTTCGATCCAAGTGGATCTCAATTGGGGAATCGAGGAGGGGTTAATTTTAAAGCTGCTGATAAACAAATGATAGAAAAAATAAAACAACTATACAAATCTGGTTTTCTGATTAATCCTACCACGAATCTCTTTCCCCTTTCGGGTCACTCGAGAAATCGTGGGGTAAGTATTATGATTAATTTTGAAAGTAAGATATGGAATATGGAATTAACAACAAGATAAAATATACTACCCTACAAATCAGATCAATACTAGTAAAAGGAAATAAGCAGAGAACGACGAAAATGGCACCGACGCGAATCCCCCCAGGGGGGGATGGGGAATGGGCTCGAAAGAGCCCATTCAAAGGATGATTTTATTACAGAGGTTACAATATCAAAGCACTGATAAAATATATATTTCTTGGTCCTTATACAAGATGAAACCAAGATATTATATTTTATACAAAAAATTTACAAATTATGCGACAAAAGAGAAACCCCTGGGGGGATTTGAGCGCTCCAAAAGCCACGTTGGACAGAAGCTTCATTTCTTCTCTATCAGACCTGATAAATGACAATGAGTGAGCTAGAATAAAAAATGCTCAAAATCACTTTAAGAGTACCTTTGGGTCAGCCTACTTTATCTCAAAAAAATAATGAAATTAAACTAGCTAAAACGGTGAACAGGGAACCAAGGAAAGAAAGATTTCCTTGGGATCTTGGCTTGCTATTTGTGCAGCCAATTTAAAGCACTGATATTGCAGAATATTGAAATTATCGAACAGCAAAATAAACTACCTTAACAGCAAGCTATGAATTTTCACTAAATTACTTGCGAAACTAAGGTACTTTTAGCTAGATCTCTTGAATTTGAACTTTATGAGCAAAAAAGAACTAAGATCTAGAATAAAGGAGGGATCTTACTGATCATATGTGTGTGTGTTTTTTGCTGATGAGATAGATCAGATTAATAACAATCCTTTAAAGTAACCAATTGGAGGAAAGTTTAATAGTTTTTAAAGGAGGAAGAGAGAGAAAGAGTGTTTGAACCCTAGGAATGTTGGGCTTTGAATTCTGCTTTGGTGGAACAACGAGGGACTATGTCATTCATAAGATACTGAATATGAGGAAGATTCAAACCATCTCAACCTCTTCTACCAGTGAGATCACCTGCAACTTAAAAATCCTTGCACAAACAGATGGTTAAAATATAGGTGCTACTGAAAGAGATGATTGGAAACCATGCAATTAAACTTAAAATACATACAAATCCAATAGATCTGGAACAAGTAGTAGTAAGAGCATAAATCAAACTAGAATAAACTCTTACCCTAACAGGAGGGAGCTCTCTCCTTCAAGGCCAACAATTAACTAGCAAAGCAATGATAAACAAAGGCAGATTATACCTCATAAGCATTTGACAATCAACATCCACACATGAAGAGAATTACACCATAGATCTTGCCTCCAAATCTTCTTTATTCCAGAATGAAAAAACAATACAGTACAAGATAAACAACACCTCAATCCCAGTTCTAACTAGCTTGGAAGAGGAGGCTGTGCCTGGATATATACAATTTACAGGCCATCCAGCCCAGGGGGGGCGCAATTACTCATGGAATGAAGTGAAATCAACTGATGGAGATTCCATCAATGCCTAATCTGTGTCTAGCTGAGCCAGATCTGAGTCTCACTGAGTGCAACTGTCAATCGAGGGGCTGATCTGACTGAAACCTCAACCTGTTGACTGAAGAATCCACCAAAAATCATCCAGTTGAGCCAAAAACGTGTTGAGGAGAGAGGGAGGGTGAAATTCCTCATAAAAGATGCTCAAGATCAACTTTGGATATGATTTGATCACCTCCTTCAGTCAAGGATTTGTCAGATCTAGTCAATCTGCTTCATATCTGAATGATTTCAATCAAATCGGTTGAGAATCCATTGATTTATGATTTTGGATTTGCTCCATTATTCATCAATTTATTAATTAAAATAATCAATAATTAATTTTTGGGGCTTTCTGACCTGAGTGATGGAAAATCACTCAAAACTAGGAAACAGTGGGTCCATGGGTTTACATGGTGCTCTTAGCCTGAAAATGAGCACCTACATGACTGAAACTGATTATTTGGCCCACTTTTATTACAAAATCAATTTTTCCAATTAAACTATTAAAAAATAGCCTAAGTTTTGGAAAAATTAAATTTTAATAAAAAACACTGAAAAAACTAAAAAATTGAAAAATTGAAAAAGACCTAAGGGGACTTAGACATGTTCATATGACTCAAAAATGATGTCTATCATGTTTATACATTGACACATAGACTATAATAACCTCAATAGGCCTAAATGCCAAGCCGACCACCCCAACTTTGGAGGTATGAAGTGAAAAACTTAGAAATTATCAGTGATTTGTTCAACAACCAATAATAACCAAGGGAAAAAAAAACCTGGGCTGATCGGATTGACAAATAAAGTCTAAGAGATCGAGTCTTTTACAGACACTATCATGCTAGAACATTTATTATAATTCCCTCATGGGGTATGAACATGTGATATAGTACAACAAGAACTTCCCAGAAGTACTTCCAAAGGTCTTTTTGAAGTCCGAACAAGTTAGCCCTGTCCAGTTCACCAGGCTCACTTGATAAAAACCACTAAGTACAACTTAGGTGGTAACACCACCAATGTTGTCTGACGGCTTGCGTATTGGGGCAGTACCCCTCACTCTACGGCTCAAGTAAAACTGATAACCGCTTGGCCACAAATGATAGCTCTTGGTTTACCTCACGGGTGGGAACTAGTCAATCAGGTAGGGGTCGTTTCCCTTTTTGCTAGCAGGTCCTCTCAATGGGCCAGCTACTTTGGGGTTCCTCTGGTACTCCTCACAATGAGTTTTAGGGCTTATGCCCAAGTACTTCCCACAGTTAAGCAGATAGGGATTATTCCCAGATCCAAACCTGCAACAGAAGCGAAAAAAAATTTGGGCAGAAATTTCACCCAACGAGCCCAAGAAAGTGCTCTGATACCAGATGTGAGGACCCTGCAGGAAATAATTAATCAAAATACACGATATAGCAGCAGAACTCAAAATCACTTTTATATTAATCGCAGGCCACTTCGAGGGGGAAACCTCCTTTGAGTAAGCTCAATACAAAATAACTTCACGGTGCCTTCCTTGGCCTCAACACACACTTATATACTAAAAATAGGCGCCAATACTATGGGTCAAAACCATGGGCCAATATAAACTATGGATCAAGAAATACTACAGGCGGCTTACAAAGCATATGCGCCCAACAACAATAACACAAACTATGGATCAACAATTACTATGGGACAACTTACAAAGCATATGCGTCCAACAACAATATACTAACACGGTAAAGAGAAGGATTGACATGGGTTCCTAACAATTTCCATCCCACATTACTGTTGTTTTGATTTCACATGTACATGTTTTTAGATTCCTTAGTCACTAACATGGATAATTAGATGATTTTCTGGTAGCTTTGATGTGTTTGCATGTTTGATCTATTTGCAAGTACACAGGTTCACAATCGATGCAGCATTCCAAGTGTCTATAACATCCAAGGAAGGTCTTCACCCTTTGTCGTTCACACATTTGTTCTGGATCTGAACCATTCAGACTAGAGGAATAGCTTATGTCCACATAAGATGAAATATTCCTGATTACAATTAACTTAGGATCTTAACTGAGAGAATAACAAGCACAGCAATCAAAAACATGAGACAATTAACACAAATATTTTCCTGAGGGAAACCATAAAGGAGAAAACCCCGCAACTTCCTCAGAGATAGAATCAACACCAAAAGTAAAGCCCCAAAAATAGTAAGATGATCTCCCAACAGTAGTAGCCTCTTTCTTTCTAGCCCCAACAACTTCTTCTTCCTCAACTATGGACTACAACTGAGTGTGAGTGAATGTGTGATAAATAGAGAGTCTCACTCTCTATTTATATTAATTCCCAACTTGATAATAACTCACTAGGGCTGACTTCTCTAGGAGAGTCTAATAACCCTAGGGCCCCGCAACTGCGGGGACTTTAACCCTTGAACAATAGGAGGGTTACCCATAATGACTTGACATGACTTGTTTACATTATATAACCTCCCTATGGGAACATTGGAGCATGGCATGACTCAATTACATTACAGATACTTCCCTGAATAAACATCAGGGTACAATACATGAAATATACAAGTGAATACATTCTGAAGTTATAAATACATCAACACAAACATGGAGAACAGAGTAGTAGTGTCTCTCACCATGAAGGAAATAAATATGGAGAGTCTATGTTTTCAAAAAAATTAACACATGTGGGTTCTTTGAATACCAATAATCCATCAAGAAAGGAACTAAGTTGTTCCACTTATCAAAGTAATTGGGAAGAAAAGAGGACCAAAAGTGAAGATTCATTAGAGCCATATGTACATGGTTTCTTTAAAAGATTATTTGGGTTTTCCACTAAGAGATATCAGCCTATTTGCAGCATCCATGAGGATTATGAGTCACCAAATCCTTCGTCAGAAGGAGATGGAGAATATACATGCACAACTAAAGATCTACTAGTCCAACATCTAGTTGTTGGTAACGTGGAAGGTGAAATGACTCCAAATTTATTTGTGGTTGATTTCAAGATAAGTGCAGAAGAGATGCGGCAGATTCATGATGGTGAGATATATTTTGGATCTGATCCAAAAGAGAAACAAAGCTCATATTTACAGTCACCCCTTGAGCCTTACAAGGAAGCAAAAATTGAGCACATCTCAGTAGGGTGTGAAGTAGAGAAATGGGTGGGTGAACAAGCCATCATAATTCCACCACATAAGGAGGAGAACATGACACATGGCGAGTTAGTAAATTATGATTTTTATGTGTCATTGTGTAAATATGATATGGAAGCCACTTCCAGTGAAAATTTCAAAATGGTTGAGTCCCTTAGCGATGAGGTTCAAAATTCTGGTCTCAAAAATGAATGCAGTATGAAGGATGAAAATTTAAGAGAATATCTTTCTAGTGCACCAAGGATGAATGAGAATGTAAGTTGCAGCCCAAGTTATGTTTTTGAAGACTTAAGATATGAATATATTGCAGCAACAACATATGGATCAGATTTCAAAACCTCAAGTGCACTACATGAAATTGATCCGGTGATGGAAAATGAAGAGGAGGAACATCTACAAGAACCTCATCTTCTTGCAGGGTCATTGAATATGGATGAACAGAAGATTCAAGAGGCCCTAAAAATTCTCCATGAAACTCATGCTTCAATCTAAAATATGTGTTGGGAAGCTACTTTAATGGAATACCAATATTCCTTTGAAGCTAGGGAGAATATCCAGAAAGCAATGTCCACAATCAAAGGTAATTTCTCACAATTGCTTTCAGATAGAAATAGCATGTTTAAGCTTGTTGAGTTATTGCAGGAAGCATCACTGCATGATCAAGAAATTATTTTCATATATGAAGAATATAAATACAATCTCAAAGGTGATCTATTGGCCACCCAATATTCTTTGAGATACACTCAAAGTGCCCTCTTAGAATCACAAATGAAGATAGAACAATTCCAATAACAGTGGCAAGAATTGACTCAATCATCAATATTTCTTGAGAGGCATCCCTTTTGGGTAAATGGAATAAAAAGTTCCATGGAGGAACCTCATGAGTGGGTGGACCATGAAGAGCATTCTATTCAGTATGTGATTGAAGAGTGTGCAAAACAGTTTGATGAGAACCAAGCACTTGATTTCTTTCCCAGGAAACTTGAGTTGTTCCTTGAGATAGTTACTCTCCCATGGAAGAGTGGGATGACAGCACCCAATTTGGGACAACCAATAATGAAAAATTTGCAGCCATAAGTATTCTTACTGAAGATTGCATACATGAAAATATGGTTCATAGTTCCTTCCCACATGTCCTAGATTCAACAACACCAATGGGGAATGAACGGTGGGTGAAGAAATTTTTCTGGTTTGTGTCACATGTACAACAAGGGGATCATGATTTTTCCCCATGGGAGATATATCCTATTGTAGAAGAGATGGATCATTATAGATAATATAAATCAGCAAGAAATATCTATGATTCATCCACTGGATGTTTGGATAGAGGAATCACTAAAGAGGAAAATCTGGAAGGTAAAATGTTTATTTCTTGTTGCAAGAAAATTGTTTTTAATATTGCTGATTTTTCTATGATTTACAAGAAATGGAAAATGAATATGTGTGCATCCACTTTTGACAAGAAGGAATCATATCTACACTTACTTTCAATGTGTGGGTCAATTTATGGAGTTTTGCACCCTTGGATCAATGGTATAGAGTTGATCCATTGGATGAAGAGGGGAGCACCTGTTGAGTTCCATAGAGACCATGATACCTCATTATTTGAGGGAAACATGAACATGACTGATTTTGATACAACTTTATCTCTTTTGGAGTAGAATTTAAGGACATGGGATCCTCACCCTTGTCACTTGAGTTTCATGTATACCACACTTGCTCCTTGTGTGCATTGGTCACATGAGAACATTTCAGTTGGAATGGAACGACTGGTAGAATTGTTGCCTCACTTTTTGGAGGAATATTTGGGGATGCATAGTCTTTCTTTGATTCATCCCTACATTGGAGAGTTGCATATATTTATTGAGGGTCCCTCTAAGATTCAGGTTTGCATTGGAAAGGATGATTTCCAGTGGGATCCGGTCACTGTTTTGCTTAACAAATTTTGTTGGATGGTATTCCTATACATGGGAATTCCATACAAGCAATGGGATCCGGGCATTGTTTGTCCTTGGAGAAGTTGTTTGCATGTTGGCATGATGGAGCAATCCAACCCTATTTTGCACCAATTCATCTACGTTGCACTTGGTTTCAATTTCCCATATAGGGAACACCTCATTGGATGGACTTATAGTTTACATAGTAGTGGTATATTTTCATTTCTAATGTTCTTATGGGATCTTGGCATACTTTTTAGTTACTTCAATTGGATAGAAGTAGGAATGTTAAATTATAGATGTAGTGAATATTTTCTTGGATAGAGGATGATGATTAGAGTAGTGCAGCAACAGCATGATGGACCTCTTGGGATACTTTGCTTGAGGACAAGAAATCTTGGGAAGGGAGGACTGTCACGTTCCCATTTTGACAGCACCATGAATTAGATCGAACCCCATGGATCTAAGTGACAGATTGAATTAAATAATTAATAAGGGGTTAATATGAGGCAATTAATTAATTAGGAGTGTGCATTTAATTTTATCCATAGTTGCTACCCACTTGGAATAAATAATTATGGAGCATTTAATATTATTGGTACAATTAATATTTTTATTAATTATGCAATTAAATGATGTGGAAATAAAATTTCCAAGTCAAGTAAGCACTAGAGTCCAAAAATGTTGCCAAAAACGAGAAAAGAGGAATATTTCAGGAAAAGAAGCATAAATCCAGAAAGCAGGATCAAACAGGAAAAGCAGGAAAGTATGAAAACCATGAAAGTTTAGAAAAGAAGGAAAGTCATAAAAAGAGGAAAAATAAGGAAAGGCAAAGAAAATAAAAGAAAGGAAAGTATGTCCACTCATGGGTGACCTATTCTCACAAGTCGCCAAGCCAAGTAACTTGCTCAACATGTCAAAATTAATTATATAAAATAAGTATTCCAGATCCATTATTCAGTTTGGATGTTTTTATATTGTGGTTATGCTATGTGAGCATACTCTCTGAGTGTTGTGCCTCAGACCATTGGGTGATGATCCCCAAACCCCTCCTCCCTTTTCTTCCATCTCCCTTTCTATCTATTGCAGGTATCTTCAGTGCTAATGTCAGCCATTGAATCTTATTCCTGAATTATATTGCATCCTCCATCACTACAAGTTGAGCTCCAGTGAAGCACACGCTTCACATGTGCTCTCAGGCCTCTTCCAGTGAGGATTCAGGCCTCCTACCCATCATTTTGGAGCCTCCTTTGTATTGGTCAGTATAGCATATTAATTATGATATATGAAAATATTATAATGCTTCTATTTTACTGCCTCAAGTCGAAATAAATCAGTCAGAAAATATTACCTTCTTTATTTCACATTAAAAGTCTGCTTTATCAACATATTGGGAGAATTTGATGAATTGTAGTGCAATAGAGATTTTATGAGGATGTGGGAGTGATTGAGTGGTTTATTTATGTTCAGTGGAGTGATATATATCTCTTTAATATTTCACATCAGTAAATAAATAAATGTGCAATTATTTATTTGCTCAATTTCAGACCCTAGCTATAAAGCTAGTATTAAAAAACTAGTTTTGCCATTACTTGCATAAACAGAGTTATGCTCACCCAAAAAATGATCCGCAAGTTCCTATGGGTCACTGACAGACCCAAGTACCCATAAAAAACTACATAAATGTTTTTAATTGTGGAAATTATGTGTTTTATAATCCTCCTCTGCGCAAGGTCTCTCTAGGACAAAACTACCAAAAATCCCAAAATCACACGAAACTACCTAGAACTCTCTGGAAATTCCCAAAGTATTATAAAAAGTAAATAAAATTATTTTAGGATAGAATATAACCTCTTAAATTTACCTAATCCTTTGGTTGGAATATGGATTGATATTCCCTAGTTTCACGGTTTGGTGACCCAACAGCATGAAAGTAAGCTTCTGCTGTGCAGATTCTGAAATATCAATGGTCCTAGATCTAAATGTGTTAGGGGAATGGATTTAGAAATATTCACTCACTCTTTATTGATATCCTATTCCCACTCTTGTCCTCTGCAAAATTTCCCTGAAGATACCCTTGTTTTTCCCAATCCGAGAAGGCTCTGTGTGAACCAATTAAAATTTCAGAATTGCTTAATTAAAACTTACAGAATTAAAGAGCTCAAGTTTGCATACCAGACTTAGGAGATTACATCCAAGGCCTCACAATTTTTCCCTGTTGTACTATATACATGTTCTAAACATACTTACATGTTAGATAGTGACAATAATATCCATTATTGATTTAATGTGTGAATGCAATTTCAATCTTTTCTATTAATTTGTTCATGTTATGCAAACTATAGTGAATTTTGAGTGTTTGTTTGGATTCTATATCTAGCTGTGTATGAATTCTCACAATTAAAGTAATAAACATCCAAAATAATGTATTTATGGTTGCTGATGGAAGGGGGGTTACAGGTCCTAAAGTCAATCACCCATTTGTAGAAGGGACCAACTATGATGACAGGATGTAGTGGCACAAGAGGTGTTCTTGCTTTAAGGGCAAGGATTTTCCAGTTGTGGCATTGTTTAACTACATGAATGAAATCATCAAATATGATGGGATAGAAATAACTAGGGATAGAAATAACTAGCGTGGAGTATTTTTTGAGCATATGCAAACTAGGGAGGTGGCCACCGCATGCTCCACTATGACAGTCATTCGTTAATTGTTCATATTTATTATGGGTGAGTAAATGGCGCATTATGGTGTCTACAACATGGTGGTACAAGACATTATTGATAAGGAGATATCGAGTTGCTTTATGTTGGATGTGATGACAATCTTCACGGCTTAAATATGATCCGAATTTATGCATGCGCAAGTAAAGGAGGATTCCCCCATACCATGGGTATTCTATAGAGATGACAAGCAATAATTCATCAGGGAGGTTGATTGTGATAGGGGGTGAGGTAGACGACAAGTGGAAGTGTTCCATCAATGATTCCAATTCTAAATATTTAGTTCTTTTGGGTGTGCTGAATTCCAAGCTATACTCTTGGAGAATGAAAATCCACTTGCCAAGACGACGGATCCAGAGATAACACATGGGGTTGGAGTCAGCCACGACTCGAGTTCAACTCAAGAGAATGTAGTTACGTAGCTTATGTACTAAATAGACAACAACGAGGGCCATTTTATCTTTGTGGGAGTAACGTAAAGCGGGGACAAACAATTTTTTAGTGAGATAATAGATCACATGCTCTTGATGAGCATTGTCTTCTTGGACTAATACTCCAACGATAACATTTTCATATGCCGACATGTAGAGGATAAACTCCTTGGTGAATTCAGGAGGAGACAACAAGGGAGATGAAGTCATGGATTGTTTCAATGCATTAAAAGAGGCTTACATGTGCTCATCCCATACAAAATTAATGCTGGTATGGAGAAAGTGTAAGAATCCATGTACTTTCGTTGCATAGTTTGAAATAAACCGACGAAGAAAATTGGACTTTCCTTGGAGGGTCTGCAATTAGCGCAGAGTGCATGTGTCAAGAAATTCGGTCCGTGAATGTGAGGAACTACTGCGGTAGACACATATTAAGGTGTGGTTCTAGACTAAGCCACTACAAGAGAAATGCCTTGGGTGTAACCTGGTTGGGAAACACTAGGGGTGTTACCAGAATGAGGTGGCATCGAAGGAGACGTCGTGTATAGGTGGGGATGCTAGTAAATAGTACCAATGACTCCATCTGTGGCATGGGATTACCCTAGTGTATCTCGGCATTGTTAAATTTTCATATGCTTAGCTAAGACATTAGTATTTCATTTCATATTCATAACAAAAGCATATAAACATGATCACTGAAATATAGACAAGCACAACCATACAAAAGGAACACAAGGATTTATCCTGGGAAAAACCTAAAGGGAAAAAACCAGCAAAAAATTCCTCAATATAGATGCCCCAAAAAGATAAAAGATAAAAGATAAAACCAGCAAGAAGATCAAAGCCTGAATCTTCTCCTTCTCCAGCTACTTCTCTTCTCCACTAATGCGCTACACAAGTGAGATTGTGTGTCCCAAATGACGAGCACTACACCTCTATTTATATTCATTCGTTCACTTAAGTTAACTCATCTATGATGTAGGATCGAGTTAATCATGTAGGCTCAAGTTACACATGTAGGCTCAAGTAACCACATTGGGGTTCTAATGACCCACCTTTACAATTAGAGGGGACTGCCTCATGACTCTTATTATTTCTTCCAATTAGGAGCATTGGGGTACAAAGTAATACAAGTGGTTCTCCTAGTAGGACCATCGAGGACCACAAAGAAATACATATAGAATATTCTTTGAAGTTACAATATTTCAACACTCCCCCTTAACGAGAAGGGTATTCTATAACAACATCATCAAAAAAAATAATAGGAGAGAGATAGAGGACATCATCAACATCATCAAGGTGATACATCTATAAATCATTGGAATATTTTCAACATCATGTAGGCTTCATCTTCAATCTTTAGTCTTCAGCATCATCAGTACTTTGACCGCTTCGATCAGCAACATCTTCAGCATCTTGACTCTTCAATCAGCAGCAACATCTTCAGTACTTTGATCTTTCAATCAGCAACATCTTCAGCACTTTGACCTTTTGATCAACAACATTATCTTCAGCACTTTGACCTTTATATTAGCAACATCATCTTCAACACTTTGACCTTTCTATCAGCAACATCTTCTTCAGCACTTTGGCCTTTCGATCAGCAACAACATCATCATCATACTCTGATCTTTCGATTAGAAACATCATCATCAAAACATCAACATCATCATCATCAAAATATCATCATCATCATACTCTGATCTTTCAATTAGAATCATCATTATTATCAGCCTCTAATCTTTCGATCAGAAACATCATCAATCGAACATCATCATACTCTAACATCAACTCATCATCATATTCCTATCTTTCGATCAGTACGTCATCATCATCATACTTTGATAATACGACATCATCATCATCAGGATCTCATCATCATCACATTTTGATCTTTCGATCAGAAACATCATCATCATCAGGATCTCATCATCATCACATTTTGATCTTTCGATCAGAAACATCATCATCATCATCGCATTCTGATCTTTCAATCACAAAACATCATCATAATCAGCAACATCATAATCATAAGCAACTTCTGATCTTCCAATCAGAAAACATCATCATCATCATATTTTGATCTTTCGATCAGAGAACATCATCATCAGTAACTTCTTATCTTTCAATCAGAGAAACATCATCATCATCATATTCTGATCTTTCGATCAGAGAACATCATCATCGTCAGCAACAACATCATCATCATATTCTAATATTTCAATCAGAGAACATCATCATCATCAACAACTTATTCTCTTTCGATCAGAGAAACATCATCATCATCATATTTTGATCTTTCGATTAGAGAACATCATCATCATCAGCAACAGCATCATCATCATATTCTGATCTTTTAATCAGAGAACATCATCATCATCAGCAACTTCTGATCTTTCGATCAGAGAACATCATCATCATCAGAAACATCTGATCTTTCGATCAGAAACATCATCATCATCATCACACTCTGATATTTCGATCAGAAAACATCATCATCATCAACAGTAGCCCACAGTACAAAGACAAATAAGTCTTTGGATCTCTTTTGGAGTCAAAATCCAAGGATGATGCAATCCTATCACATTCTCAACAACCGAGGTCACCGGATCCGTTCTGAATTGAGGTTCAAGGATGATGCAATCCTGCCACATTCTCGATGACCGAAGTTACACCGGATCCGTTTTGAACCGAAGTTCAAGGATGATACAATCCTTCCAAAGTCTCGATGACCGAAGTTACACCGGATCTATTCTGAACCGAAGTTCAAGGATGATACAATCCTACCACATTCTCGATGACCAAATTTACACCGGATTCGTTATGAACCGAAGTTCAAGGATGATACAATCCTGCCACATTCTTGATGACCGAAGTTACATTGGATCCGTTCTGAACCGAAGTTCAAGGATGATACAATCCTGCCACATTCTCGATGACCGAAGTTACACTGGATCCATTCTGAACCGCAGTTCAAGGATGATACAATCCTGCCACATTCTTGATCACCGAAGTTACACCAGATCCGTTCTGAACCGAAGTTCAAGGATGATACAATCCTACCACATTCTCGATGACCGAAGTTACACCGGATCTGTTCTGAACCGAAGTTCAAGGATGATACAATCCTACCACATTCTCGATGACCAAAGTTACACCGGATCCATTTTGAACTGAAGTTCAAGGATGATACAATCCTACCACCTTCTCGATGACCGAAGTTCACCGGATCCATTCTGAACCGAAGTCCAAGGATGATACAATCCTGCCACCTTCTCGATGACCGAAGTTCACCGGATCCATTCTGAACCGAAGTCCAAGGATGATACAATCCTGCCACCTTCTCGATGACCGAAGTTCACCGAATCAGTTCTGAACCGAAGTCCAAGGATGATACAATCCTACCACCTTCTCAATGACTGAAGTTCACCGGATCCGTTCTGAACCAAAGTTTAAGGATGATACAGTCCTGCTACATTCTCAATGCCCGAGGTCACCGGATCACTTTTGGACATTTTTCCCAGGATGATACAATCCCTCTTCATTCTCGAAGACCGAGGTCTCCGGATCACTTCTGGACATATGTCCCAGGATGATACAATCCCTCTTAATTCTCGAAGACCGAGGTCTCTGGATCACTTTAGGGAAAGTGCCCAGGGATGATACAATCCCACTGCAACATCAATACTCCCCCTTTCAGGGAAGGTCTTTCCGAACCACACCAAGCTTGTCTCAAAAGTGTTCAAACTTTACTCAGGACAAAGGTTTCGTCAACACATCATCATCAAAACCATCATCATCTACATCTTCAGTATGTAAATACTGAACTATCACCATATGTATCTCCAGTATGTAAATACTAAAAGCATCATCATCTATATATTCAGTATAGAAATACTGAAGCATCATCATCTCCTTCTTATCTCGTATGTAGAATTACTGGATTTCTATGTGTTACAATGGAACACAGGGTTCTCTGTCATCACAACTCTAGTTATCACATAGAATCACGGTAGTGTCCAACTCTAGGTTGAATAATCCTGACATCATCTTCTAAAGCCATATGGCTTCACAACTAGTAGAGTAAGCTACTAAATATTCTGGTTTGGCTGTGCTTAGAGTAACACTAGATTGCTTTTTGCTAAACCATGAAATCATAGCATATCCCAGACTATAACATCCACTTGATGTACTTTTTCTATCTGAGATACTTCCAGCCCAATCTGCATCTGTGTAGCCATACAATCTATACTCATGGCTACCATCATAGTATAGACCAAGGTCTATAGTCCCTTTTAGATGTCTCACCACATGTTTTCCATCTACTAGGTGAACCCGTCTTGGTTGAACAAGATATTGACTTAAGGTGTTCACAGAAAAACAAATGTCTGGTCTGGTATTTGTTAAGTACATCAATGACCCAATGATCTATCTATAATGAGTAGCATCCACTAACTCTGATGAATTATTAGCTAACAGTTTCAGGTTGGAGTCCATGGGTGTGGCCATGGCTTTGCATTCCAACATATTGAATCTCTTCAATATCTCTACCGCATACTTTCCTTGGTTGAGAAATATTTCTTCTGAACTTTGCCATACTTCCAGACCTATGAAATAATGCATTAACCCAAGGTATTTCATCTCAAATTATTTTGCTAGTTTCTTCTTGCTTTCCATGATCTGTTTCTCATTCCCTGTCAAGAATAAGTCATCCACATATAATAAGAGGATGACAGGTTCATCTTCTACAACCTTGGGATAAAGGTTAGGATCAGCTCTACTCTTGGTCAAGCCCATAATTGATAGAAAATTTTCTATCCTTCCATACCAAGCTCTGGGAGCTTTCTTCATGCCATAGAGGGCCTTCTTCAACTTACATATATGAGTCCATCGGCCTTCAACTTCAAATCCTTGTGACTATTCGATGTAAAACTCTTCCCCAATCATACCATTAAGGAAGGCTTGTCTTTACTTCATCATGGAAGAAACTACCATCATAGTTCTGAAGGAAGTGTACCTTGCTTTCTGGAGTAAGTGTCTCTTCAAAATTAATTCCCTCTTTCTTATAGAAACTTCTAGCCACAAGTCTTTCCTTCCTTCTATCAACAACATATTTTATCTTGCAAATCCATTTGTAAGATACCACATTCTTGCTTTCTGGTTTGAGTACTATATCCCAAAATAATTCTAGTATTCTTTCATCATAACATCTTCCATGAGTTCATCTTGTCAAATCATCAACATATCCTAGTCTTCTGCATTCAACTTTGAAGGTTGGAACCCACTTTACTCTTGGTAAAGTATCGATCCATCAGAAAGTTGTCCATCATGTCGTACCGTGTCAAACTCAGATATCTTCTATAGTCACTCCCCCTGAAGTGGAGTATTATCTTCCTTCTTCAATCTGTATAGGTGATTCTATGCTTGATATATACTGGTCAATAGAGTATGTCATGTCATAGTCTATTCTTTCTGATGCAAATCACAATTCTTGCTTTGTACACTTGTTCTTGCAGATCCATATGGAAGATACTACGTACTTCCCTTTATGTCTCGAAATCATATCGTATACATCATTCCCCATAATCAACTGTTATTATTTGATCATAGCTTCTTTCATAGCATTATTTTCTTCATCTTGAGTTATCTCTCATACCCATGGTGGTCTTCATCCTTCAAGGTGGATCTACCGCTCTCTGAAGCTCTTTCTTTTGTCATGGTGTCTCTGACCCTGGGAGCTTCAGATTCATGTTTATTGAATTGTCATCACTTGTTCTTCAGAACAAGTCTCATCCTTCTTTTCTTTTAGGGGGTTGTACAAGACCTTTCCTACAATTCAAATGCACCAGTTGCATGGTTAGAACTACATATGCATAATGACAAATTATTATGCATCATGCAACCATTTAGCCAAAACAACATTTATCCATATCTCACCGAAACTTTCTATATGCCTTCCATCTCTACCATGACATCATTGATATTGTGCACTAATCCAATATGTCATAAAATAGGTTTCATTCTAGATAAGTAACAATGGAGATTTGTGTAGACCCATGAGCTACTTACCCATCACATGCATGCAAACAACACATCAACTGAATATAATCAAATGCATAACAAAACAATATCATTAAATGAAAATTGAATACTTATCTTTTGTTTGTTTCATGGGTAGACTCCTTCTTGATCAATATGCTTCATCATCTTCTTCATCCATGAAATCATCATTTCTTATCCAGATGATAATATGGATAAGAGGTTCATCAAGAATTGAGTTCTTCATATTCCTCATCGCTTGAGGGATCTTCTTTGAATGGTGAGAGCTTGATCTTCAATTTGCTCCCATATTTCTTCTTCTCTTCTTATGAGATGGGCTTCTTCTTCTTCCCAGAGGAAACTGAAAGTAATCACTTCCTTTTGGCACACATCCCTCACATGAATGAATCCCATGATCATGGGAGGCCATTCAAGGTGGCTATCACGACTTCTGCATTCTCTGCTTCTTCTTCTATCGCTTCAAGATGTTATGCATTCTGGAACTTCACATTATTCAACTGTTTTCTCAAATCCATCTTCTGAATTATGTTCTTATCTTCAAATAGCTTGATCAAGGAATCAAAAATATTCGGTGTCTTTAGAGAAGACACTTGTTGTACAAGTTGATTCGTGATTTAATCAACAATGATCTTCTTGGGCTTGATCAAGTTCTTCTTGTGTAAGGATTTGAGGCTCATCTCCCTCTAGAACTGGAACCTCTCTACTCATGTAGGTGTCCAATTCATTTTCTTCAGAGAGATCAAATACTTCCATGCTTGGAATTTTTTAACTTCACCAAGCTTATCATCAAGCTGATGTGATAGATCACTTTGAAATGAGAACCTCAAATGCAAATAGCAAAATATTAGATCTTACCGATTTGAGGTGTCCATCCTGCTTCTGGAGATGGTTGATCTAGGGTTTGTCAGAGAAACCCTAATTTTCAAAACTTGGAATATTTCAATTGGATAGAAATATAGATGTCTTCAAATGGAGCTGTCCAATGTACTCCTTTTCTGAAAACAGTGGAGGGAAGCTCCCGGAACAGGAAGCCCTAGTTTTCCAATTTCTTCTGCATAAATTCCTATTACTGTTTCTGTGATATCTCTGAAATTACTGCTCCTCTATGTCTGAAATTTAGCACTGAGGTAACCTCACATGTCCCTGATCCAACACCATAGGTTTCATCAGAATTTTTTTCACCAATTGGGATTTATGATCATTTTCCCAAGGTGACCTGTTACAGGACTTTTCAGAACAGTGAAGTTGTATGGAATGCCACGTGTCACTAGTTCATCTTCAGGTTCTGAAATTCAGATAAAATAAATTACAGCCCGTTATTTTTCTATAACATCTTCAGTAATTCCATTTGGTCCTTTGTACCCCACTATACAACAATTATCCCCAGGTGTCCTGTTTAGGGATGAATTCTGGAAGGGGCTAGAACCCTAACTTGGAGGGATCATATCTCCCAGAATATAGCGACTCTAAGGATGAATTTTGGATACAGTGTAAATCAGGATTTTATCTTCGGCCTCTGAAATTTTCAACTCTTGATCCTTCGCCAGTCTCAGGATATAGCGAATGTACCAAAACGTAGCAGTTTTAGTATTTAGGGTTTTTCTAGATCGGGGTCAAACTAGGGTTTGACTTTTCTGGAGTTTCACCCAACCAAATTTATTGATATAGGTCTCTAAACTTCGATTTTAATGAGGATAAAAATCCTATGCTGGGCTCACTCAAAAATTCCTCTTCTGTAGAAAGCCCTAATTTTACGCACCAAAACTGAAAATGCTCGGAATCGAATTCCACTTCGACAGAAAGATGCGCCCTTCAATGGAGAGTCAGTCTATCCTTCTTTTGCTGATCGATTGTGGATAGAGACCCAAAAAATAAGAATCCCTTGCTTCTATAGCTGCACAATGTCTTCTTTCAGGGTGGCTCTGATACCATGTTAACTTTTCATATGCTTAGCTAAGACATCAGTGTTTCATTTCATATTCATAACAAAAGCATATAAACATGATCACTGAAAGATAGACAAGCACAACCATACAAAAGGAACACAAGGATTTATCCTGGAAAACCCTAAAGGGAAAAACCCAGCAAAAGCTTCCTCAATATAGATGCCCCAAAAATATAAAAGATAAAATATAAAACCAGCAAGGAGATCAAAGCCTGATCCTCCTCCTTCTCCAACTACTTATCTTCTCCACTAATGCGCTACACAAGTGAGAGTGTGTGTCCCAAATGAGGAGCACTACACCTCTATTTATATTCATCCATTCACTTAAGTTAAATCATCTGTCATGTAGGCTCAAGTTAATCATGTAGGCTCGAGTTACACATGTAGGCTCAAGTAACCACACTGGGGTGCTAATGACCCACCTTTACAATTAGAGGGGACTGCCTCATGACTCTTATTAGTTCTTCAGATTAGGAGCATCGGGGTACAAAGTAATACAAGTGGTTCTCCCGGCAGGACCATCGGGGACCACAAAGAAATACATATAGAATATTCTTCGAATTTACAATATTTCAACAGGCTTGAGGATCCAACATAGGGAAAATTAGGTATGATGGGATACAGAAAACCTAATTAGGTATAAATGAGATCAAAATGTTGTTCTTTGATGATGGCCTCTTCCTCAGTTTGTGAGCGTTCAGATGCAACATCCTTGGATATAGGGGGAAGTAAGGTTTTGAGAAACCAATCCAAGAAAATCCTATCATCTAAATGGATCTTACACAAGCTACAGTGACAATGCCACTCATGGGTATGGTCCATGATATGGATAGTTTTTTTTATCTACATGATAATAGGATTTACATGCCCTACTCGTAATAGATGGGTAACTAGAAGTACTAGAGAAACATAAAGGATAAAAAGGAAAATTACAAGTAAGTGGCATCAAGCAGTTTGATATAGCATTTAGCTGCAAAAATTATGAGTGTGTGTTGGAAAAGACACAATTAGATAAAATCATCCACAATGTTGTTATAGGAACACTATCAGTAGAATGACATAATGTGGTTTTGGGGGTCTTCTCTCTCCTTTCCATCAAAATTAGGGATGTATGAAGGGATTTTTGTAGGAATGGGAGGCCATAATGGGTTATGATGAATGGGGTCATTTATCAACCATTCCAAATCAGGCATGTTGAGACTAGCCATGAATGGAAGACTAGGACCCGGACTAGATTGGGAAGATCCAACAATGGTTTCAGCGCCAGCTGGAATGTAGTTCTTGTGGATAAATGGGAGTGGGTAAGGCTGACTTCCAACACCGGGAGTAGTCTTGGAATTTGAGGAATAGTCGAAATGGTAGTAGAAGGACCACACGTGAATGGTGGGACGGTATGAACCATGGTGGCTGGAGTGGGGCCACTACTAGTGGGTAGAATTCCAACAACTGTGTTTGAAGTGGCAAGGGGTCCACTAGGACCAGGACCTATGGGTACATCATAAGGGATACTTGATATGACAGTGGGAGTGGTCACGACTCCACTATCAATCGTACCCCGCCAAAAGAGGGATTAGGAGGTGCACCATCCATGGGGCTGGATGGAGTGATGAACAATGTAGGTTTGGATTGATATGAATCTGAATTAGAATCAAATGCAATGTATGGATCTAAAGGTGGTGAACAATGTCGAATATGGATTTGATGATGAAATTTTAAGGAACAAAACTTAGGGGTATTCCCCCTAAGTCTATGTGAGTAGCGTGGTGTAGCAATGAGGATGTGATGGTGTGATGTGTAATGAATGAAGGATCAAGGGTGTCAACCGCAAGCTCAACAATCTAACTATAGCTAAGTGTGTAGAAGGAGATATCATAAATGGTGGCACACAGGACAAAAAAAAGCTCTAAAATCGAACCACAATAGCATGTCATAATAGGCAAGGCTACAACAAAGTGGCCAGAAAGCCGACAAGCAGCACTACCTAGAAATAAAATGACACAATGACATATGGGGGTATAAGTGCAAGCAAACTCCTAGCTACAATATGGAAGACCCTCACAAATTGTATCCTCTGTTGGGTGATGAAATCCAAGTCAAATAATATGAAATGGAAGAACAATAGGATAAGAGAATCTCACTACCAAGAGGGACATCGGGTACAAGAGCCCTAAACAGACTGGAAGCTAGGTTACCTCATTCATGGAAAGTTTGGAGGGGTTTCCTATCACTTCATCCCTTTGGTCCTCGAAACCCGGTATGGTCCCAACATGCATGAGGAGGACAATGAAGCATTATCCCTCGGTATAGAATGGAGTGCAGTATTCCACCCTGACTTCTAGAACCCCTTTGTCGTGTCTTACTCCTGCAAAGCGGGGGGCTTCGATAAATTGGTCATGACTATGTCAACAAGTACTAGAGGATTTTGGTACCCTAATGGAAAATAACTATGTCTCAGATGTAAGTGACAAAGAGGTGGTATTTGTATGTCTATCCCTATTTTCCTAACTTAACTACAATATTGTTTTGGTTCTCAAATGAGGTTACAATGTTGGTTGAGTTAAGTTAATTTTTAGGATAACTTAGGGTCATGAACGAAGCATTTTACTTTAGGATGTGATATGCGTGCATAAGTGATATGTAATGTATAAACCCCGACAATCTCATGGACAAGTTGCAAATGCAGATAAATAACGGTAAATGATAGTAAATATCTTGCAAAACAACTAATTCTTCCATAAAATAAAATGTATACAAGTAAATGGGCACATAAGGAACTTAACAGGTTGTAGGAAACAAAAAGGGGGCTCAACTACCAAGCTCGACTAAGGGGGCTCACATACAAGGAAAAAGAAGCACAAAACAAACTAAGGGGGTGTAAGTAATTAGATATGGAAGGAAATAGGTTGGAAAATAGGTAGAACACAGATAGGGGGTCTATAAAAGGGTCTTAAACACCAAAAGGGACTGAAAAAATGCAATTCATGTCTTCTGTGGAAAAGGTGTGATCTAGGTCTCACGGAACTGTAAAATAGACATGACCGAGGAAGAAAATCAACAGAAAGACTTGGGTTGCAAAAAATAGGGGGTTATGCCTGAAAAAGTGCGATTTGGAGTTTTGGTCCGAGTTACACTTATTGAGGTAGAAGGAGCGACCTAGGTCGGGCTTATCAGGCAAAAATGTGTGACCTGGATCACAACTTTCTGATGTATAGGTGTGATTTGACTAGAACTAAGTGATTTTTAAGAAAAAAGATGTCAGCTTGGGTCAGGGGGTCAAGCACTATGACATCACTGGTTTCGATCTGTCGTAAGGGGGCATATATATGACGCCTGAAGGTACCCAAGTAGAAAAAACTAGTGGAAACACCTACAAAAAAAGAGATCCGAAGGGATCGAGACAGTGGAGTCGCCAAAACTGTAGTGGAGATTTCTCCCCTACTACATGAAAAAGAACCCACCCTAGATCAGTCAGATCATAGGGTAGAGTTCATGGTGCGAGGGATTTCTCAACCTAGACTTACAACAACAAGAAGTAACAACAACATTTTTTTATTATTGTTTTTTATATATTTTTCTAACTAATAAAAACAAGAACAAGCATACCTTTCAATAATATGGGCCACTGCAGTTGTTTGAGGAAATGGTCCACTGGCTCCTCGATCTGGTTCTCTATTCTTCTCCACTAATGGTTGTCAAAAAGGGGGAATGGATCCAAGAGGGTATGGAGAAATCTCAACATACACCATGGGAATGATATGGCAAAAATATGGGAACAATGGAGAAAGGTGAAAATTGAAAAAAGTGTTTTTAGGGAGACCTTCACAATGTATTTATATGATGATCCAAGGTTGTTTAACTCATGGTAATGAGCCATGGAATTTTATTCTGCATGGTATTTGTCCATGATTTTTGACCCATTCTCATTAATTTTTTTTTTTCCTTTTTGGAGAGATTTTGGATAAGTCACAATAAATGCTCAACTTCCCTTTATTTATGGGGGAAGGAATAATAATGTTTTGGACCAATTTTGGTGTAATTTAATTGTGAAGGTCAAAATGAATGGAATAATGGTGGGAATATTATGTGTAATTATGGTTTGGACCATAGAGAGCTAGGTGAACAATTTTTTGTGTTAACAATTGTATGTAACGAAAGTGGTTTGTGCAAATAAAGAGAGGAAATGTTTTCAACACTCCAACCCATGGAGCTACATCGCTTAATCTTAACTTCAAGAAGCCTTCCCCGTATGCATGTTTATCTTTATTTTTCAAGTTATGGTATTATGGTATGTGATTTAGTCCCATTTATGGATTATACAATCTTCCTCACCTCTCAAGAAGCCTATACCAATGCATATTTTCACAATATAAAGGGCGTTGTATTCCATATTTATTTTATTCTCTGTTTAATTTATTTATTTTTTCTCTTTTCTTCATAAATTTGTAAATTATTGTTACATTCAATAAACTTCATAATTTCCTCTACACCTTTAAGGCTTCAACATTTGATCCCAATCTCTAATATAATGTGTGAGGACCTCTTGTGAGATTTCTCATAGTATCCTCAATACTAAGATTTAGAATTTAACTTAGCTTTCTTATAGAGGCCTCAACACTAAGAATTTGAATTTGAATTTTAACTTTACACATACAACTTTAATTTGGTTCATATACAAATTAAATATCTTATTTCTTCAACATGTATGAAATGTAACATTTCAATTTATATAGATAAAAAAATATATGAATATAACACATTTCGTTATTGTGTATAACACATCCAAGTGCAAATTTAAAATCTATATTTTCAGTGATTAAAAACAACTAGCAAAACATAAATAGGAAAATACATATAGAAGGGTTGAGTTTGTCTTTAAAAATCTCCCTATAATGTTACAACATTCCAACCAGTTTTACCGCCCAACCATCTAAGAACATCCTCACTATCTCCCTAACTCGAAAAAACTGTGTTTCTTAGCCTTTTGTGCCCAAATTCTAAGAACAACACAACCAATATCTTTCCAAGTTCTCCTCAAATCATAATTTCCTCCTTTTTCTCCTACTTCCTCCCTCAAGAAAAATTCTTCCTTTCCTTCTCCTTCCAACTCCCTATACCCTTTCAAAATCCTCCTCATTACCTTCTACTAACCACCTTTAGTTCCCCCTATATTCTCATAAATATGTGAATCATCCCTCCCAAATGCCTACGTAAACCCATTGAAGTTTAATTAATACCACTTAAAATGGGCATGTAACATACAATTAATTAAATTAATAAATAATGAATTATCATCAACTTCACAATGATCCATTAGACATAATATAAATTTATTTTAATAATATAAAATCAACATCAATTCACTTTTTAAAATAACTAAGTAATACAAAATTGATTACTCGTTCACAAAATCCTTTCGATATTAATCAATGAAATCATCAACAAGGTACAAAATCAATAACAATATTTTAACCCAATTTACATTTGTTTAGGTTATTACCTTCAAGCTTCCTATCATAATAATTAGCCATTCATTAAATAACTATACGTAAATGCAACAATTCCTAATTCCTAATTAAATAGTGGAATAATTATTTCAGAACTAATTATAGTTATTCACAATCACAATGCATCAATTCCTAATAAAAATACTTTAGTAGATGATCTGTTATTTAGAATTAATACTTTTGTAAATATAGTTACTTCTTACATAGCTCATATAATAGCCAATCCTACATAAACGAATAATCTACACAAGTTATCATTTATTAATGTACACATATTAAACTATAAATTTCAATGTCTAACATTCTACTACCCGATGACGGTAGCACAATCTAAACAACACAATACAACAAGGGTCTAATTCACAGTTACCTTCCTCATCCTACCCTTCCTCTACTGAAATATCATGGAGCATCAACTATATTGGCCTAACTCTAGATAAAACATATAAGAGAAAGTGTGGATTACATTGACACAACTTCCCTAGCAAGAAACCAAAATTCAACATCACACACCTTAGCGAGTTCTCTATAGATCAACCCTCCTGTGGCTCAAGGTTTCAGAGGATAAACAATGGGTAACACCTCCACCCTTCCTAATGGAATGAGTTTATATTCCTACATCGACATACTAGATGTCTTGTTGGTGTTGTTCTTAAGCTTTGTCATCTAATAAACAATTTGGGCAATTGTGTTTCCTGAAACCATGCACCTATCCACTAATGAACCAATAATCATTATGAACCAATAATGCTTCACTCTCATACCATTTCTCTTTTGAAGTTCATGTCACTGATATTACTATTATACCATAGTATTCAACCACCACTTAGCTCATTTAACCTATGGGTTTGTCTAAAACCAACCTAAGTGAAATATCATGTAATCATAAACATATACATACTTTATTACTAACCGAAAATATTATAACAATCTTCTATTTAAGTACCATACACCGGGTACCTCATCCATTTATTCGATATTTAAATTAAATTAGTATCTATACACCCAAATATCTCAATTAAATTTACATGATAGGGACACCATCAATAAACAACTATAATAAACGATATTAACACACATATAAACTTGCGATAAATAGTAGGTCCGTAAGTCAATATTATATAATGTTATCATTTTGATTAAGTTGTATGGATAATACAAAAACTACAAATTAGGTAAAAAGGAAGTTCATATGGGAAATACAAAATTGTTCATTACACATTTAATGATGTCCAACTATAGATAGTCAAACTCAATACAACATAGTCCTTGATGTATAGTGCAAGACATACAATTAACAAATCCAAATGTCATAATGTGACATTCTCAAATGTCTCCAAACATAATTAATGATTCTATGATGTAAACATCGATGGTGTCACCATCAATAATCATTTTGAAACATACTAAACCCATACTCAAGTTTATTCATAAAATTAAATCAACGTCATATATCTTCAAATATTACACTCCCTATAGTAATATTATTATCATAAATAATAAATAAATTAATTTTAAATTATAAATCATAATTATTAATCCTCAAACATAATAAATCCACGATGAAGCCACCATTAAGCATTGTCAAACATATTTAATCTATAGTCAACCGTATTTATAAATAATCAATCAAAGTCTTTTATCTTCAACTATTATATTGCATATAGGTATATTATTATCATAAATCATAACAAGCTAAATTTGAAATCATAAAGAAACTAATTATATACATGAATGCAAATTATTATTATTGTTATAAAAATTGTTTTTTTGTCCATTTTTATAATAAAAAATATATTTTATAGCATTATTTATCCATCATATAAATACAAAATAGGCTCATATAAAAATAAATATCATTTAGTATACTCATTAATATGTATACATGCTTAAATTATTTAAAAATAAATTAATCCATTTAGTATACTCATTAATATTTAACATGCTTAAATTATTTTGATTACATCAATTTCGGCTAGCTCACAAGGTTAAGGTATGGGTTTCATTTGTTATGCGACCTGAATTAAATATCGTTATAATGACTTGGTTGGGAGGAGACACCTATAAATTCAATTATGTTAAGGGTTGGTGTGGTCCACACCGGGTTCGATCCTTGGATGATTTTGATGGCTTAGATACCCTTGGGTTATGGTTTCTTAGGCAATAGTTGAAATGCGTTGGCCCCAAAGAATCTCTAAAAAAAATGAATTTTTATTATTATAAATTGTAGAAACATTATATAATAATATTTAATATATTTTTGTTCTACATGACCTATTTATTTTTTCCTTGAAAAAAACTTGTAATTTTATTTCTCTAAAGGAGTATAAAATTACATGTGATAGATATATGCCAAAGGCATACATTCAATAAATAAATCCAAGACAAGGGCTTGTAGCCTTAAAAGACTAGATAGAAAACTAGTAAAATGGATTCAAGAAGTGAGGTAATAATCAATCTTACCTTTCTTTCCCATTTTTTCTTGACCTCAGTCCACTGAAAAGGATTTGGATTAACCATGACTAACTGATATATGTCCTCTCTTATGACCTATTCCCTATCCGAAGCTGAGTTGTCAGTTTCATGATTTCTCTTCATTCCAGCTGTTGAGTTATCCATTGATACAAATGATCCAGAATTGGGGAATGTCTCATGTTTCACTATCTCCATAGTCTGGTTTAATTCATTTTTTTTTCCTATTCTTTTTTCTTCTTCTTCATCTTCCATATTTTCCACTTCCACATTTCTGGGAGAATCACAGTGAAAAGGATCCTAATATTTTGACTTTGGGGGCTGTCCCTTTTTATTTGTAGGTTGTTTTCCTGATTGGGGACATGCATCCTGAAAATGACCTGTTTGAGAGAAAATATAGCATCTAAAAGTTGTATGTTCATAATCCTATCTTTGAGAATGTTGAAAATTATCAATTTGGAATATAATTTTTCCTGGTATCCCTTTGCTAAGATCCACTTCCACACAAATCCGTCCAAAAGTGAATAATTTATGTTGCATACAAACACAACACTAGTTAATAAACTGACCAAAAGTATTTCCAATATCTTCAAGCATAAAATGATGCCAAAATGGAAGGGGAAGATTTGGTAACCTGGCCCATACATGCGTTTTGATAGAACCATGGTGGATGGGTCAACTTCTGGAAACCGTGGGGCAATAAAGATCCCAGCTCTTCCCCATAACCATGGACCTTATTAAAAAATTATGTTATAGTCAGCATGTGAGAAAATTTGAATTATAAAGAATCCTTTTGAACATAAATAATAATCACATTTCATGGTGCAGGTAGTGTATCCATTGGTCCATATCCTCTGTTCATGGCCAAGATCTATTAAATATGCATATTACTGCTTCATATTTTCATGTAGAGAATTTTTTTTTACCTCCTTATTTTTTATTTCCATATTAGGAACATATTTAGTCTTTTCAACAATATATGGGCTAGGAGATTGAATTGGTGATGGGGTAATATTTGAGCTCATTGTACACCCTTGGACAAACCAAATTTTGTTGTGACATCCTTATAGGAGACAAGTTTTGAGGGTTGGTAAGACCCTGGGTCAACCACACCAAAAATCACAATTCCTCCTCCCAGCTGCAAATTCATTATAATGCTCGATTCCTTAGTAATATTGTAATCACATATGAAGTGTTCATCCTCCAATCACTTACTTCCATGTATCAAACGTTGGAAACTGTCAAGAATCCTCCATTTAGCTCAGAGTTTCTTCTTGAGCAAATGGATTCTATCAAATCCTTTTACCACCAATGCTAGATATTTTCCTTTAATTCCTTTAACAAAAAATTGGAAATCCTTACCATTTTCAGTACCTTGGTCCATGATATCATCTGGTAACCCTAGAAAAGGAAAACGATTTGCATCTGATCACCATGTCCCCTAGGAAAAATTTCCTCGAATCATAGCTTCGAAAGAGAAGAAATACTTGTTTAGAGTCAACTTACTTCATGTCAACCCCTACAAAGCGATTACCCATGTCTCTTTAACCTCCACCGTTAGCTAGGGATTCGACATAATAACTGGTCCAAGGAGAAAGGGTATATTATTCTCCAATTCCTTCAACTCACTCAACAAAATCCCAATCTTCAACTCTTCACTTACAAACCCAGGGTTTCCTTTTGCACTTGGATCCCATCAAATGAGAAGAATGCTAGGAGGAAGTGAGATTTGGTTCATATATGAATATGAGAATACCTGATATCCTAGCCCTCAGCATCAACAATAGATTGGATCCCCTGAGATATCCCCGTTCTTGGGAGAAATCCCAAGTGTGGCCTCCATCGAAGGTTTTCACCGTCGTGCCGCAAAGGCCTGCCAAAACCCTGTGTTGAACTCTCCATGACCTATTGTTACTATTTATTTATTTTTTTTAATTAAACAATTTATAATATTATTAGTATATTATATTAATTATTTAATGCATATTATAATATATTATAATATTATAATTGATATAAATTTATTTGTTTTTTTATATTATTAGTATCAATCTAAATGGTTGTTGCTAGATTGGGGGATGGTTAGGTAAACTTGACTTCGTTGTGGTCCTTTGTATTTGGTATCCCATGGTATTGGCCCATAGAATTGCATCTCAAATATCCTACTTAAAGGATTCAACAACCTCATTCTAAGGTTCCTATGGAGGTTGAAGCCACTGTTGTCTTGTGTGTCATTATGTTTATGTATTTCATCTAATGATTATATTTATTACGTGCTTTTAATCATATGATTTTTGGGCCCATGGTATTTTATATCTCATGGTATTGTTCCATAGTCTTTCATGTGAAGAAGCTTACTTAAAGGCTTCAACAACTCCATTGTAAGGTGGCTAAGTAGACCATGCCCTTACCTAGTTGGCTAGGATGGATATCAATAGATCTATCATGGATGGGTTTTCCAAAATTGGACTTTCATGATAAACTTATTTTTCATTATGTTAATGTGCTTGATCTAATGATTATAATTATTATATGTGTAATCATAATGGATATATTACTAGTTAGCATGTCACTTGAGTGTAGATCGGGTGGTTGGGAGAAATGTTGTTATACTCCTCACCTAGATGAAATATAGCTTTGTGACTCCTTGGAGTGGACTTTGACTATATATTGTTTCAATGAATGCATCTCTAGCCATACTCTTGAATATTGTTGGAGTTCTTCATTGAAAAAAACTATTATGAATCAACATACATATAACAT
This sequence comes from Pseudotsuga menziesii, assembly GCA_001517045.1. NCBI lineage: Eukaryota > Viridiplantae > Streptophyta > Pinopsida > Pinales > Pinaceae > Pseudotsuga > Pseudotsuga menziesii. Next base: position 30,095 of record LPNX010769153.1, read on the forward strand.
TAAAGTTATGAGTTTCATATCAGACATGGTAGATTATTATTAAAAAAAATATTACCAATAGATAATATATTTAGTAGGTGGAAATCGACCTCCTAGTTTGCTTTAATATCATCAGAAGCAACTGCAAAAATATTCGCTGGAAACTTTTGCAACTGCACCCAAAGAAAAATGAAAACGACGAGGAATCATAGTTCAAACTAAACACTCCATTTCCACAATAACATAAACTATATTTTCTAAAACAGTAGGAAATACATTGGCGATGAATTGGGATACTAAAAGAGAAAATACAGTAAAAACTATTTCAAATTGAAACAGTACCACTAGCAAGATGTATCTTTCTATTTTGAAAATAGAAAAGGCGGACGATTATTACATACCAGTAACAATATACTACTTGGGTACATCTGAAAATATATTGTTAAATAACAAATCATTCTAAGATATTTCACCTTTTTAGTATTCCAGGGAAATCGTTTGATCATATTCATGGGAGAGTTCAGAATTAGATGCAGAAACAACATTTTATCTTCCCTGAATTCTGAACTCTCAGGTGGTAATGGTCATTTCATAGATTGAAATGTGAATTCTCTTACAGTGACTTGTATGGAACATTTTCATGTGTACTTACATAGTCAAGTGATAGGTTGTTAGTGGTATCGTTGTTTTCTAAAATTCCAAAATAGTGAGACACACCTTTCACCTTTTCTTATTTTCCAAAATAGTCAGACACACCTTTTGCCTTTTCTTATTTTCCAAAATAGTTAGACACACCTCGTTAGTGGTATAGTTTTTTTTTAAAATAATTTTTAATACCTTTTGGTCGTAGTACTATTGTTCATCTACGATCTATTGCCTATTGTTTTGGCGATATAAATCATGTTAGTGTTGAAATCCAATGTGTTATTATTCATAATGTTCTTTGGGTTATATCAAGGAAACTTCGAGGTAACCACATAACCATTTTTTATTGTATTCTGACCTTATACAATCAGAGAGGGATCTCTTAATAATCATAAAGTTTACACTAAAAATGTTCAATAATAACAATCAGAAGGTCACATTTCTAATAGGACAAGTTTGTTTTATGAAATTTGGTAAGACAGGCTTGAAAGAGACCATTGGGCAATGGGGTCAATAATCAGATATCGGTTTAAGTTGCAAGAGCTTGGGGTTTAAAAAGAACAAGGACAGAGGTAGGGAGACAACATTTCCTCATACTTTAGGCATTGCAATGTGGTAGTAGACAAAGGAAAACAATCCATTAGAACATAGCACCTAATTGGGATGAGATCTATCATAACTTTAGCAGAAAATATTTCAAATGTTTGAACCCACTGAACTTAGAGCATCAAAGATGAATTCTGATTCACATTTCTCTCATTCAAAAATGAAAGAAAATACAAAATGGAGTGGGAAACTGGAAAAAATCCACATAAGAATGTCACTTTCTGAGAAAATTGATGGAACAAGAATCTCTGCCATGAAGAGTTTTCAAAATTTCTTCTCTGCAACTTTATTCATCTTCGAAAATTGAAACAAGTTACGAACAAAAATCCTCTTTCCTCCTGAGAGTACAACCCGAATATTATCTATTACATCTGTTTATATAGAAAAAACTACATTTACTCGGCCTCCATTTCGAATTCTAACTTCTTTCCCAGAATAAAAACAGTTACAAACATAAATACATCTTTTAACTGATTTCCAGCTTTTTAGGAGACAGATTTATGTAAACTAGGCTTTGAATCCCCTCCTGTATATCTCAAAAAGTAATAGATGTGTAAGTACCAATATATTATTTGTAAATTAATTCGTTCTCATCAAAACCCATGTTTCCATTTTTCTATATTCCCCTCCAACTCCTCGGCATATGCATTTGAAATTAATGACTAAAACAATAAATTGATATGTGAAGAAAATGTGTTGTAAATATCACTTCTATTATTCCAAACCTTAATACATGTGAAGAAACAGAAAGATGATTTTGTATATGAACCCATTCAAAATAAAAAACTCTTTCGGTTTCTTAAAAGTCCTCTACATTTAGCTAATACAGTTGTTTGAAATTACTGACTAAAACAGTCATTCCGGAAAATGAAGCTTCTTCCTCTGGTTCAGTTGATGTCAAATGCCCAAGGATGCTCTAAATGTTGAATCTTCCATATGTCTTCCATATGTAGATGATATTTATCCTTTAATTCTAACTTTCTAACCATAGATACGACCCTTATCTATTTGTTCCCTTGATGCTCGAGGTACTAGATCATTTGCAGTCATATGAAGATTTTCAACATGACGAATATCATTTGAATAAGGTTAATAGATCATATGCATCCCAGAGGTTCAATTTGTCCACTTGAACTTATTATTTCCACCCGTGCAACTAAAGCCACCAATTAAGAAATGGATGATTTTCCATAAACTTCCACAACATATTTTTGCTAATGCAACATTTCCCTTATGAGAGAAATAGATACACATGTATTTCCACTATCTCAGTATATGCAGTTTCATGGAACTTTTCGTTGGAGCAATAGTTCCATATATTTGGGAAAATTCCAGATCACCGTATCCTTTAGCAAATATTGCAGTGTTACCATGAATAAATCTAACACTACACGTGTTTAGATCTGAACACGGGCATGAGAATTTCGCTCAGCCCCTACATTATTAAACACACAACACCTTTCCCTAGAGCAATATTTCTAACCCGTTGATATTGCTTGTGAAACAATATTGTGTAGACACGTGTTTTAGATTTACATGCCCATGTAAGAAATCCGCTGAGTCCTCCTAGCATTAACTTCACTCCATATCCGTCAGCGGAATGTTTTAAGACCGTCAATCTCTTTGACAAAAGAATGCCGACTCAACACGTGTTTCAATCTACCTCCGGTATAAAAATTCTGCGGAGCCTTTGAATGATAACCTAACCCATCTTTGCCAGCGGAATGATTACAGGCCATTGATCTCGCTGGCATTGTAGAATATGAACCATAAAATCAAACTGACGACGACATATTCGATTTATGTGACTCTCATGTAAAAAAATATTTCTGTGCACTGGGATGGCGAAAAATACGGATAGCCTGTGAAATATTGTCGACTGGGATAACAGTGTGGCTCAACTGAGAGTTGATAGATTGTGCTTCACCATTTAACTTTGGTGATATAAGCGATTTGACTGATCCAAGTACAGTATGGCACTCGCCCTCGTCATAGCCATGATTTGACCTTCTTAGTTTGATTTGAGTCCTAGATGGAGTTGCGAGCTTGGTGTCCGCTAGTGTTTTGTTATGTTATTATCCCGAGGGTAACTGGTATGGGAATTATAACTGTGAACTCTTATAAGCCATCCAGAACTCTAGTTTGTTACCTTTTTCATTTTTCTAGATCACAAATCGATCCACAACAGGCCCGTTTATCAATTTTTTTGCAGTTTTGTTTTTTCCCTGAAGGTGCATGGGATGGATACCGTGGAAAATCTGTCTCCCTTTCAATTCGATGGGTTATTTAATATATCCACCTCAGCTTATTCACTTATGGATTGTGTATTCCGAATAGACGGGAATGACCGATACATAAGTTGGATTTTTAGAACCTTTTCTTTTGATTTTTTATTCACCGGGATGGTTAAAAACTCTCGCCCAGTAGTGATAGTAATATGTGGTTTTTTAACTTCATTCTGCATGTTTTCAAACACTGCCTCGCTGTTTTCCTACTTTTTACTCAGCTTCTTCTCGCTGGAACGCTTGGCAGAGTTTGCATCCCTCTTGAATATCAGTTTGCAGTTTTGAGCTCTATTTAAATTTGTCCGTTTTATATTCTTTTTGTAATAGGCCATTACCTCATATGCATCGAATAATAAACATTGGCATTGTTTATATGTGTCAACGATTTCAGCTTATATCAAGGTATCAAGAAGACATAACGGCTCTTGAGGATCCTCCTCCATATGAATTGGTACTTGGTCGATGAGATTTGGCTTGGACATTGGGCCAATATTTTATAAAATAAGCCTGGCTCATTAAAATAAAATTGGCTAAAAATAAAACTGGCATCCGATACTGAGCTTTTAAAACTTAAAGATTGGCATTGTGCCAATAATTTTTAGAGAGCGTAATTTTAAAATTTACAAGCCAAGATTGACTTGAAACTCATTTTTAAGCCTCAATAATGAAAAATTATAATTCTCTCATCCAAACTACCTTTAAACCCATTTTGCAAAACCTGGAAAAATTTAATGAAGGACCAAACGATCAAAACCTCGGAGCTTCCAAATTGCCAATGAAACCTAAAATTGATGCAGTGATAGCATTAACTCCAGCCAAAATAAAATAGTGCTAACACAATGTTTCGATGGAACTGTGACAATGTTCTGAGTCACTAACTCCAGCCAAAATAAAATAGTGCTAACACAATGCCTCGATGGAACTGTGACAATGTTCTGAGGATTCAGCAGGCTTCTCTAGTTCATCTGGTACTTCAATGTTATGCTTCTAAAGCAACTGATACATGATGTCTATCGTCTTCTTGAAACATTTATTCTCATAATGAAAACCCTTGGTGCAATAAGAGCACTTGGATGTGCTCCCTTTCTTCTTTACTTTCTTCATCGAACCTTCATCAGTAGGACTTAATCTTTCATCTTCATTATCTGACTTTGGCTTCTTCTCTTTCAGTATTTTCTCTCTTTTGACTTTGCATTTTTACTTCATTGAAATATAAGAGAATGATACTTTCCCTTGGAGATTTTAAGAGCACCCATATGGATAAATTTATCTTTATCCTTTGTCAATGAATCAAATAATGTTTTTAAATCAAGAATTTTCCAATTCGAAATAGCAATCTTGGTAGCATGAAAAGTTACATGAAAACTGAGTATTAAGGACCCATTTTTGAGAGGATGGAAAGGATCAATTGATATTCCTTCTTCTCAATCCCAAATTTCTTGAGTAGTAGAACAAGTGACTTGAATTTGGTGAATAACCTTCAATGGATTCAAAATTTCTTGGACTCAATGACAATAACTGATTCTCAACTGATGTGCTCTTATCTCATCTTCTACTCCAAAGAGAGACTCAAGTTTGGTCCATACTTGGTTTAGAGTGGTCAAACAATCTAGATGAAAAAGAAGATCAAGATAAATTGAGAAACAAATTAAACCATAGGCTTTATCCAACCTATTATGCCACTTATATTTCTCAACAACAGCATTAGGCTCATTCTCTAAAGCCAAAGAAACTTTGTATAGTCCCTTACAGCGCAATAGAATGCCAATTTTGGCCTTCTATTCATGGTAGTTAAAGGGAGTGAGGATCATAGCTAAAGAGGAATCCATGCTAAGAAGTTGATGCACTCTTGGAGATGCTCTTTGGAACCTGCACAAAAATAAATTAGGAGAAAATATTATAAGCTCAATTTAAACTCTTCTTTGGAGAGGGATAAGAGACTCGATGCGCTTTGATATAGAGAAATGATAACTCCTCAACTCTATAGAACTTGACAACCTGAAATATTTGATACCATGTAGAAATCTGATACCATGTATAAATAACAGCTCTGATACTATGAAGTATTAGAGGCTTGATGCTATGAAGAAGCATAGGATGAAAATGTAGCTACAAAGCTATTTCTCACAAGCATGCATAAGGAAAAAAGAGAGAATAATAATTAGACTGAATACAAGAGAAGTGGAGAATGATCCAATATCTTTCCATGTATTATTGATCAACATAGTGTACATAAATAATACATACTTGATAGGTAAAATTGAGTTGCTAAGGACACAACTCATGCTAGCTCATAAAAAGGACTTACTAAAATATGATAAATCCCCTTAGATGACTAAAGCACTTTTCAAATTAGTCAAAGAGCCAACGAACTGGATCAACCATGAGTGAGTTGTAATGAGTGATGGAAAAAAATTCTAATCATCGAATATGTAGAGAAAAATGGAGGATGGGTTGGCCACAAAAGATAGCAGTTTCCTAGTTGGCTAACTTTACCTTATCCACTGAAAAGCGGGAATAAAATAGTATAAAGATAGAATATGTAGGAAGGTGCAATTACTAATCTGGGTAGTCAATTAAAGTAGGCAAGATTTATCCAGAATCATAATAAAGGCACTCTTGGGGTATATATGGCAAGTATTGACCAAGTGTTGCAAGTGGATACCAACTATCTAGGCTAGTGGACAGGAAATTAACCAGAAATGATTATATATTGTTATCTTAAGTATGGAGTGGGTTTATAATATTCTAACAATTATTAGGATAGGAAACGAAGGTATACCTGAGGATCGTCGAAATCCAAACACGTTATACACACTGAAAAAGTGTAAACTCATATTTTTGTTCTAGCAAAATTCAAGGGACACGGTGGCCATGGGTAAATTCATGTTTCTAAGATAATGAATTTCCAAGGAGAATGCGAGCCCTTGATTATCTATTATCTCACACAACGCAAGGGTAAATTCAAAATTTTGAATATCTTAATGATCTCAGTGCTCAATGGTAATTTAGTTCAGAAAATATGGTGTTTTCGTTAGTGTTTTGGAAAATTAATTGTATGAATACGTGAAAAGTCTTGAATCTCAAGTGATTAAGTGTATTTTATAGTTATTACGATGTATTTATTATGTTAATATATTGTAAAATATTTATATTTCTAAAATATGTGTATAGACAAATTTGTTGGAGAACCTCATTTAAAAATTATTAGAGCATCAATTTGACATTCAACAATTTAAATAACCTTTCAGAAATTTGCATAGGTGTAGTAAGTTAGTAACTAATGTGGGGTTATAATGGGATCTTACTTTAGATTTTCCACTCTATAATTGATTTTATTGAGGGAGTAAATTTCCTTGAAGTGTGTGACAACTAATTACGTCTTATCTGAATTTTAAATATCACCAATATTGAATTTGTTTCGTCAAAAAGTATTAATGATTAATTCATGGAAATGTAATTAGCGTTGTCATCTTTTTTGTGTTGTAGTTAAGAAAATATCTATGGTGTAAATGGTGATATGATTTCATATAGTTCGATATAATTCTTGATATTTGTCTTTAGGACATAAAAAGGGATGAATCAGATAACTCAACATTGGGAAGCAGGGTAGGGATTTCAAATGGCGGACACCTGTCAAAATTGCCTGTAACCATTAAAATCCGAATGTTTTATGTATTCTAAGCCATATTTTGATGGTCTCCATAAAATCTTAGTTGTATTTGATGGGTAAATTGACCCATGACGAGAATTTACCCATCAAATTCAATCATTGTTGGGAAGTATCTTGGTGGTATTTTCTCTTTTCTGTAAAATCCTAGATTCTCTAATGAATATGAGGGAATCCTTCTTGGTAGTGGATAAAACATTGTTACACAAATGGATAGAGTCATTTTCCTTTAATACACGTGGCTTCAATCTCCATTGTTTATTCTTGGACCCTTTCTTTATTTCCTAGTCTACTATGCACAAATGAATGGCCTTGATGATAGGTTGATGCTCATCCCCCTTTCATTATATCTTGTGCATAGATTCAAGTGCAAATGGCATTGATGAAAATATGATCATAGGATCCTTGAATATCATCTATTGGCACTTGGTACCTTTTGTTTATATCTCATGCAAGTCAATTATATTAGACAACCAAGATTAGATCGAAACCAACAATGCATTTAATCATTTACGTTGGCACAAGCCAACCTTTCCTTATATGTCGAGAAATTTGCTGAGTGGAAATGGTCTAGATTGAAGGTATATCACATTCATAGAAAATTTGAGTCATCCACATTTCTCCCCTTTTAGCCATTTAGGTTTCTTGTCACTAAAAGCATGTGAACCTATGCACATGTTTCGTAGCCTTCTTCGATGATATCGTTGGCACAAAAAGGTAGCATTGATTCTCATAATAACAACATCTTGCAATTTAACCATTGTCAATGGCTTGGATTTTTAGTTGAAAGATGCACTATTTAATCACATACAATTTCCAAATAGACCTTGCTTCACCAATCGTTTCATGTGGGTCTTCAACTACCAAGAGGACATTGACCAATGGGAACACGCCACGTGTAATCATGGTTTCCTTGTAGTGGATTGCACATTTTCCATTATGTCATGTGTAGACAATGGAGAAGTTTTTAATAAGCATTGTTGATCGAGCTATTGGGTGGTACATCTACCGATGAGCTCCTTTGGCACATTTTTTATGGAACTAGGTCATGGGATATTGATATTATGGTCTTTTGGGCTCAACAAGTTTTATTCATCGGATTAATGAGAATGATTGGCCAATCTTTCTTATATCCTAGAAATATCAAGAATAGTGAGCAAAAGAAGTATCGACCAACCTTCTAATTGTGATCAATGTTCCTGTTATTTCTACAATACAAGAAGGGTCATTCATCCCTTTGTGTATTATAGAAATATCAATAATAGTGAACAGAAGAAAGGTCGATTGATTGTTCATGTATTATATAAATATAAATGATAGTGAACACATGAAGAGTCATCCGGTTGACCAACCCTTCCTATATTATAGAAATAGCAAGAATATCGAAGAAAATAAGGGTTGACCAACCATTCCTCTTTTATAGAACTATCAAGAATAGTGACCACAAGAAGGATCTACCAACGCTTCCCCAAGTGAAACAATTGCATAACATCCAAAGAGGGAAGGAGCTTTCACTCTTTCTCTTTTAGAATACTTCCAATGGAAAGGAGAGGTTGATATTTGTTTGATCTATACACTACAAGTGAACTACCTTATGGGACCACTAGATAAAGTATAAGTAGATACTCATGTAGTATATTTCATAATACTAATCACTATTAGCCAACCTTTATACTCATGTAGTATATTTCATAATACTTATCACTATTAATAATTGAGTTGTCTAGTCATCACTATTCCTAGTATTTCTATGATACAAGAAGGGACGAATGACCCTTCATGTATTATAGAAATATCAAGCCTATAGTGAACACAAGAAGGGCCATTACATCCTTCCTATATTATAGAAATATCAACAATAGTGAACAATAGAACAATCAATCGACCCTTCCTTCTCTAAGTACTGTATCAAAGGTATTCTTGAGGAGGGATCGGTATTTCCATATCGTTCTGATACTTCCTCGCTTGCAATGATTTACTAAGATTTGAGGAAGGAACGATCACTCTTTCCTAGATCCTTGAAGAAGAGATTTTATTGTTCAATCAATTAATTTTTATAAAGGATGGATCATTATTTCTCAATCGTCCTTTCGCATCAAAATTTTCATGAGTACATATAATATATATAAACTTATATATAACTATAAACATTATATATATATTCTTATATCAACAAGAAAACGTTTAATGTATTGCATGTAAAATATACCTGCATTCGTGGCCCTTAATAAATTCCATGAATTTTGTTTCTTCGATTGTTAACAGATCGCAACGTTGGTGAATTTACTCATCCATGGTATGTCGAGATAGATGAATCATCTGATTTGCACCTAGATTCATATCTCTTTTGTCATGACGTTGAAGGACTGGAGACTCGGGATAGAATATTGACATTTGCAATGCCACTACTTAGGAATTATTACATGTTCAAGTTGAAGTGATCGATCCAAATAAGTGTTTCCTCCTATATTTTGATATTCGAGTTTCTGTTTTTTCTCAAGATCTAATCAAAAGTGGTCCAGATGCAGCCTTAGTTTCATGTGTGAAGTAAGGATGGGTTTTCCATCATATTTGTTGTAATCGATCGAAAATAAATATCATAACATATTTGAATAAAAGTACTATGCCAGTAATGCAGAAAATAATGCTTGCAGGGAAGAGCTCGTATGTATTTCATTACATGGATATGAAAAATACGATGGAAGATATTAATCATGAAAAAAATAGTTTATACCTTCGAAAATATTTTATCAACTATCTTATGAAATATGTGAGCAAATATTCTTTCAAGGTTCTCAAATGAAGTCCTTCAAAAGAGATTCTACAAAAATCCACTAAGAGCTTCAATAACTGAAAAGACAATCAAGAAGAAAAAATCAAATATTATTTATTCCACGCCAAAGTTTTTTCTATTGATATAAATAGATGTGTTTGTGGCCTTTACATATACAATTTTGCTTTGTTGATCATGAGGTCGGGTCAAAGATGGTTTTATGTATTTGTCTAACTTGGTATCCCTATTCTCCTAGAACTAAGAATAAATCGAATTGCTTACATTGAACTCCTATATATTGCATGGACAACATACTATTTCAATGCAGAAAATAATCATTAAAAATAATAAATATAAAGTATTTCATTCAATGTATATTCATTGTAAAGCTTGTCTTTTACGCAAAAATGTTCCTCAAATTTTTTTTACCAAGTTATGAAAACAAAAAAATTGTCAAACAAGGAATTCGGTGACACTCTCTTTATCAAGTCATGAAAGCAAGGGATAAATTAATATACGACAATAAGCCATCCTACCTAGGCAAGGGAAACATTTCAATGGAAGAGAGGTAGGCATAATGTTTTTCTTCTTAATAATCAATTCTAGCACAATCGTTGACTATGTTTTTTAATACTAAATTCTTCATACTCCTAATTTAATTTTTCTTTGAATTTCCAAAATGAATGTATGCATATATTTGTTATTTCAACCAAGGAAGATATTAAATAAAAAATGAATCTTGCTTTGATACTAGGTAGATTATGGAAAAAATGGTGTTTTGTATTTGAACTTTGCAAAAATGATTACTTGTCCGTCACCCAAGAGCATCAAACAAGATGATTTCATTCATAATAAAATAAAAGAATCCTGGATATGATTTTGTTACACTATTGCATGATCTAGAAAAAGAAGAATTGACCACTGTGGCCAACAATATAGTCAATGGATTAATTTGGTTGAGCACATTAGTTGACAAAAATGTTGGTTTAGAGACCTTACTTCAATATTGCAAGAGGATCAAGGATGAGAAATCAATTAGACATTCAGTTTGTGAATATTTCAAAGCTCATGATACTGATCTTGATCATTCGGAGGGACTCTGTGAGAAGAATGTTATTGGAAAATATAATATTGTTCCAAATAATTTCCAAACAATTGTGCATAATTTTAGGAGAGGATAAGCCATCAAAATATCCTAGAAATAAGAAAAAGAAAGAAGCGGATTATGATACCAAATTACCAAAGGATGCTGAGAATATATTGAAATTATACATCAAGATACAAGATATTGGTATGTCCATTGACTATGAAAAAGATAGTTTAGAATTTGCTTGTCAATATAGTTATCTAGTTTCACTGGTAAAAACACTAAGAACTAGTGACCTTTTTTGTGTTTTAGTTAATTGCGAACTTATTATTCTTGATAATTGTGCTATTTCTTAGATAGAAGAAGATATGGTTTCCTTATTGTACTACTTAAAATTGAATAGAGAGGCATGCACTTGTGTTTTTATAGCTTATATGAATAATTCATGTCTTTGATTTCCAAATAATTCACTCAATTATGCAAGAAATAAAAAAAAAGGTGCAAAGAAGTATCCCACCAATGGTGTTTATAAGGATTTACAAAGGATTTTTTTTTTATATAGTATTCTAGAATTAGGTTGGAAGAGGAGAACGTATCTACCATTGTTATTCCAATGAAAGGATACATGAGTTCTAGGATTATATGGTTTTCAAATTGATATCTTCTTTCAAATTATGCAAGAATTGGGGATCTTCATTTTTAGAAAAGGTCACCAAATAGAGTAATTATTCCTATCGTGGAGACGATCCATCAAGAAATTTTTATGAACACATTCTATAATGAATTTCCTATAAAGCAAGGTATTTGAATTGATGTTTTCAAATATCACATTTCATTATATTTTGTTTTTAAGTTTCCTTCTGTTGACTAAATTTTTCAATGTCCTTATCTACTAGATTTAAATATAATGGACACTCAAGAATTGTCCTATAAAAATACATCCAATGAAGATGTTTTTTTTTTGTTGGTTAAGTTCCATGTGACTTGATGGGTGAATCCAATGAAGATGTTGAGGTTGACAGGGAATACACAAAGAATTACTAAACAAATAGACACACTGAGTCTATAAAACAAGAATGCCATTATCTATATTTCAATCAACGTTTTTTTAATTACAAAGGAAGGTATTATGTTTTCAAAAGAAAAAAAAAGAATGCATACCTACTAATTTGTGGGTTAAGACATTTTGATTGTTTCGGGACATGTGGATTTTCTAGAGAAAGAGAAAGGATGAAGGAGATCCCTAGAGATTATCCAGTCATTGATAGGTTGGAGAAAATGATTCTTTTCTACCATTTTGGTAAAACACATTTACTATGAAATATATGACATGCATTCTTTCTCTGTATCTTCTCATAAAAAATGTTACTGATATTTGGAATGGAAGGTTTTTTTATTTCATTAGAAAGCACGCCAGAAACAAAAAATAGTGAATAAAAGTACCAATAAAGAATCTGAATTTAACTGTAAAGGAAAATTATCTAAATCATGAACAATCCTAATACTATTATTGGAAGCATGTCATTCAAAACTTGATGTTGGAATTTGGTCATCTAAATGTGGAGTAAATGAAGGGAAACCCTTGTTTTTAAAATTTGTTGGAACAAAGAAAAAAATTCGGGACCAAATTTTATTTTTATGGTTTAGAAAGAAATGAACTATGGATAAAGAAGGAAAGATACACAAAAAAAATGTGCAAAGTGTTGGAGGATTTCCCAATGAGATATTGGGAAAGTAATACATCAATATGTGTTTTGGAGGGTGATGATGTGCAAGTACATCCATATGAAAATTGTATTTTTGCATAATCCCTTCAATATATCATTCGATAGTGGGGAGAGTGATATTATACGTGGAATATGGTGGGATTCAAGTGAAATAGACAAATCAATTGATATCAGAACCTTTGTTGCCTCATTCAAGTGCGAGAAAAATTAAATGTAACATATGAATATTTTAAATAATAAATGATTTCTTTGATTTGTTGGGTGATGTTTGTATTTCATTTGAATCTAAGATTTGATTTGTAGGGGGATATTTGTAATAGTAACTTTCTTAAATTGATAAACAAAATATTTTCATTCTAGTTATATATCTGGTTGCGATTTTTTTATGTATTCCAAATATCAACGCAAAAGAAATTATTTCTCCTAGGAGTAGAGGGATTTATCTTTGGAGTTCATATGTTTTCCAAAAGAAAACAATTTTTCAAAGAACTCCATTTTTTTCAATAAGTGCTACCATTATTATGCACATATGTTCAATATCGATATTATCAATGTTGCAAGAGAACATTTTGACATTGATTTGTGGTTTTCTTCTTGGACAACACGAAAATTAAAAAATTCGTTCATAGATTTGAATGGTTCAAGAATGAGGAATTTATATTTATTTGGGTTCGGCTGTAATGTAAACATACAATTTATAGTTCCCAATGTATGCATACATTGGTGAAGTATTGCATAGATACAAAAAACTTGTTGAAGGTTGTATTCATATATATATATATATATCGTTTAAAGACATTATACAACTTGGCCAGATTGATATACTCACAACAAGAGCTCTAGCCCTAAAAATCCCCTTTTTGTGTCAAAAACACCAAAATCAACATTCAAATTGAAACATGATGCTACCAATAGCACTTTTTTTCTTTTCTTGAAGGCTAAAAATACATCCATTTCCTTAAAAACCCATATTGTTGCTCACAATAGCCTATAAATCAACCCTTGAATAGAAAACTAATTGCTACTAGTCGTACACTAGCCTTTTCAAAAGCTAAAATTACAATGTGTTTGAAAGCATGGTCTTAACAATCAGTTTTAATGGTAGACAAATATTAAAATCAAGCTCTAAATCAAAAATAGTGTTAAAATTATAACATTTTTAAAACCATGGCCTTGAAAAATAAGGCCCCCCTCTTCATTTCCATCACTTCCCCTCCTTGTTTTTAATTTTATTTAATAATTTTTTTAAACATTTATATAAAATAAAATTAAAGACAAAATTTCTAATGAAATAATGGAATTCCTACTAAGAGAATTCAAAAAATTATAGTTTGTAAAAAATAAGTCCCTTTTTATAAGAAAAGTGTAATACAAAAATTAAAATAAACAAAATCATTAAAACACTAAACTCTAAAAACAAAACTAATATAAAAAAATTTAAACAAAATTAAAAAAAACAAAAAAAAATATTAAAAAAAACTAACTAACACACAAACACACAACATTATAAAAAATAAATTCAAAAATAAAAAACAAAAAATAACCATTTTCCATTTGAGCTCTCCCTTCCCCCTCCCTTATCCTCCACCGTCCGCCCTCCCCTGCCCCTCCCTTCTCGTACCCACCGCTCCCCACCCTCCGCCCTCCCCCTGCCCCTCCCTTCTCGTACCCACCGCTCCCCCCCCTCCGCCCTCCCCCTGCCCCTCCCTTCTCGTACCCACTGCTCCCCTCCCATGCCATGCCTCTATCTCCCTCTCCCCTCTCGCGCCACGCCTTTCCCACACTCTCCCCTTCCGTGAGCCCCCTTCCTCCCTCCCGCCACCCCTCCGTCCCCTCCCTCACTTACAAAACCTCCCATTCCCTTCTCATTTCCATTCCTGTGGGTGCTCATCTAGCCACAAATCGATGTCGGGAATCAAGCTATGGCTTGATGGTAACCTTGGGGGACTCCCTCGCATTCCCATCTAGCCAAGAATCGATGTTGAGCATCCCCTCTCCTTCCCTTGACACCCCTCCCCCATCTCTCCCCTCCACCCTCCCCCACCACCCATTCCCAACCCTCCGCCCTGCCCGACGCCTCCTTCCTCCCTCCTCTCCCCCTCTCACTGCCCCTATGACCCCTACTGCACTTTTGCAGCACCCACTTCGCTGCTCATTGCCCCACCCCTGGGCACTCATCGAGCTACAACTCGATGTTGGGCATCAAGTTGTTACTCGATGCATGCCTCAAGGGGCTCCCCCATGTGCCCATTGAGCAACGACTCAATCTATGGCATTGAGCCATGGATCAATTGGCACGTAGAGAGCCCATTTTCTTTTTAATATTTTTAAAATTATTTTAATTTATTTTATTTTATTTTTAAAATTTGTAAATATGTAAATATTTAAAAACTTTTTTAATATAAATTTGTTGTAAATTAAAAAAAAAATATTTTGGTAAAAGAATAAAAAAATTAATTAAAAAAACTGTTTTTAATAAATTTGTTTATTTTTTAACAAGTTTTTTTTTAATAAATTTAAAAAGTCATTTTTTAATTTTTTTTATTTTAATAAAAATTTCAAAATTTCAATAAATTTATTTATAACTTTTTTTAATTTATTCTTTGATTTTATTACTTTTTTAGATGATGATGATGATGGTGATGGTGATGATGGTGATGAACGTCTCGTGATACAAAACTTTGGTCTCTATATTACTTATTAATTTCGTTTTAGTAATTTTTGTTATTGTTCTTTTTAAAGTTTTTTTAATTATTAATTATTAATTTTTATATTTAATTTTTAATTTTTTTTTAACATATATAT
>LPNX010769153.1:47198-58001 GCA_001517045.1 Pseudotsuga menziesii
TGATTCAAACAATTTGTAATTATCTCGAAAAAATGGTGCGCTACTAGTAGCACCATTTTTTTGATTCAGGGGTAAAAACAACCATTATATGAGGCCTATAAAAAAACAAGAACTATTAGAGTTCTTGTTAAGTTGTATAATGTGTTTTTATAGATGCATGGCAATATTATTCAGAAGATAATAACAAGGAAAATTGATTGAAAATGCCATCTAGTTGAACATTTGCCAGTTTTCAATAAAGAGAAATAACTATAAAATCTATGATGTGTTCTCTATTGAAACATCTGGGGCCTTGTTCGAATATGGATTGTTGTTTAAAAAGATTAAACTTCAGATGACCTTCATATTAATTAGTGAGGCAATAACTAATTTAGTGAGGTCAGAATAATGAGTTCTTTTGAATAGGTTTTGTATAATTTGATAACCTTGACCATATAAAAACAACTTTATATATTTTTACAGTTCTTATATATATGTTGTTAATTTACTAATATACACAATATCATAAATGTGGTGATATGTTTAACGGTTTCATATGATAGATATTAATCATGTTATATATAATTAGAAACATTGGAACAAAAAAATATTGATTGGGTTGTGTGCTATGTTTTTTTGTTAGAGATATAGGATTAGTAGGTAACGATTGACTATGTTTGATTTTAATGGAGTTTTTTTTACATCTAATATATAGAAATTCACTACAAAAGAAATTTAAATTGTTAGGAAAACTATACATCAAAACATGAAAAAGGATTTATTTTATACGTCTAGGATTTAGATAATTGTTTGAAAAATGCTTTAGCATATTTGAAGTTGGTGTATAAACATTTACACCGCAAAACAAGTTTGTAATGAGGAATGGAATGTATTATAACAAAAAATTATTTTGTCCATGATGTCAATGACACAATATTGTTAGATTGATTGCGGCCTTGCTTGCTGCACCTAGATGGTGTGAGCGATGTGAGGCCAATTGTAAAAACTATTAAACTAATTTGTTAAATAATATATTTAAATCTTGTTTGTCACAAAGAAATTCTTTGGGTTTTTGCATATTGAATTGTGTGATTATAGTAATTGTAAAGTGTCGAGTTTGGTTTTCAAAAGTGAAAAAATAGAACTTCAAAGTGCTGAAATAGGATTTTGAAATCGCAAATTAAAGTATTGAAACTATCAAAAACAATCTTTCAAAAGTGTAGAATCGGGTTCTAAAAGTGCCATTATCAAATTGTAATAGTGCAAAAACTAATTTCAATAGTGGCGATATCAAAGGAAAAAATACACTTTTGGAACCTAAAATTGACAGTTTTGGAACTAAATTTTGCACTTCAGAAATCTTTATTTTGGGTTTAGAAATGATGTTTTTAACCCGTTTTTTAGGGGACTTGGACAAGAATAAAAACAAATTTAACGAAATATGCATTAAGTTTAAGTAAAAAAGGATAGAAAATTAAATAAGGAGATTGCCACTTTTACATTAAGAATTTAATATTTCCATTTAATGTTACTGGTGATTACAATGGTATACCTTTATTGAGTTTCAAAAAGTGGATGTCATATTATCAAATATATAACACACATGCATTTTTATTGTAGTAGTGTGTGCATATTATTAACATATGCATATTATTTTATTAATAATAATGGATGCATATTTTTAATTTCAGAAGACATTGGAGAGATTTACTTTTTCCATCTATGTGGTGGATGAGTTTTTCGCTTTGGTTTTATGTTTGGATTTTCAAACCTGTAGGTTGTGCCTACTAATAACAAAACACATCTAGTTTTTCATTTCCATATTTTTCAACCTTGAATCTACATGTTCTATATCTTTTTTATGTTAATGAAATTGTAAACCCTTATACATCTCTATGTGTAGATTCCAAATATATATGTTTTTCAACTAAGAAAATATTGTTTTATATTTTATATTTATTTATATTTTGTCATGTGTCAAATTTCTAAAAAGTATAGGTTTATTATTTTCTTTCTAACTTTTGATTGGTTAACCTATTTTGAAAATGAAAATGGACCTACACGTGCACAAATGATTACCTACATAATATTATGTAATAATAAAAACAATAAGTTAGGATTTGAGGTTGATTCGCTCAGCCATGAGCAAAAGTCGAGGTGGACTCCACGAGGAGGTGCATCAAGTTGGGCTATGATTGTATAGACCTTGCAGGTAGTTTACATGTGGGTAGCGTATCTCTAATGGTTGAGGGAGGAAGACCCGATCCTACCCAGTGTTCTTGTAGACTCATGCACCTCAGGAAATTGAGGAATTCATGAAACTTATAGCGACTAATGGAAAGAAATCCATGTCTCCAAGGAAACAGAAGTTTGTCAAGAAGCTCACAGAGATCCCCTCAGTATCTCTCCCCATGGCTAGATCCTACAAGAAAGCCCTAAAACCTATCAAAAAAGGATTGATTGGATAGTTGACAGGCCTATGGTCGTCACGAAGGGCAATAGAATCTTGTATCAAAAGGAATTGGAAACCACTTATCAAGGAGGAAGTAAGCAAATTCTTCCTAGGAAAATGATTCTTTGTCTTTGTCTTTGAAAGGAAAGAAGACAAGTACCTCAACTTTTGAAACAAACCATACTTCATGGGGCCACAAATATTGTATCTAAACAAATGGATCCCAAAATTTGACCAAACACAAGATGTCCCATTTGCATTCCTGCCTTAGTGAAATTGCCACACCTCCCCTTGTCCCCTTGTATTGTTGTATCCAGGAATCCTTGGAGGCAATAGGAAACACCCTGGGAAATTTCATAGATGTATAAGAAAGGAGAGATCAATAATCTTGTGCCCGGATCCATGTAGAGGTATATATATAACTAGGACTTCCGGATTCCATCAATATCACTATAGCAGACTGGTCCCATATCCAAGAGCTCGATTATGAGAAAATCCAATTCAATTGCAAGCATTATCAAGAATATGGGAACTTCACAAGATCCTGCAAAAAGAAGGAAGAAGAAACAGTGGAGATAAGGAAAGAATCCCATTGGAAAACAAATGAAAAGAAAGAAGGAGAAAAAACCAAACACATATCTAAAGTGAAAGAAGGAAAAAAATATCCTTTGGGCATAGGGCCTCAACCTAACCTGAACCCCTCAAATATTCAGCAGATATCATCGAGAGGAACATCGAATCCCTTCAACCTCTTGGATAATAATGAAGAATCCCATGAAGGAGAAGAACCCTCGAAAGAGAAAGAGGATCCAGCTGGGAAAGATCAAGAGGTACTACAAGAAACCTCATCACCCTTGTGTTAATATTGAACCCAAGTGATATAACAATTGCACTCACAAAATTGCTAATCAAACATGCAAAATTACAAACAAAGGATACTAAAATTGGAGCATAACACTAATCTATATTGAATAAGTGTACAATATCCAACCTTATGAAGTCATAGGCTGCTGCAATATATAATTACATGAGAGATTCAAATGCATAAGGATGCCATTCAAAATAGTCAAAAAGTAGGCTTACTAAATCTAGTCAAATCCCCCATAGGTGCATAAAGCAGTTTCCAAATCCACTTAGAGGCTCATGAATTGGCAAAGTCAAGTAGGAAAGCTAATAAGGGATGGAAAGAAAACTCATACATGCTTTTATTAGGAGGAAAGGATAGAGGATGATGAGGGAAAAAAACAAGTCAACTACACCTAGTCTTACTTTTCCTTTTGCCTTATTTCTCAATAAAACACGCAACTTAGCAGAAAGACCAGATATGCACTTTGGAGGATCTGGAATAAAGAAGACATGCTAAATATGGTTTCCAGGAGGTTTCCCAAGTGCTACATGACTCAGTTTTAGCAAGTTTGACTTCTAGGACATGTGGAAGACAACTTGCATAGAGTGGAATATAGGAAACTAGGAAAATAAGACAAAAATGGATTAATT
The DNA here is from genome assembly GCA_001517045.1 of Pseudotsuga menziesii. NCBI lineage: Eukaryota > Viridiplantae > Streptophyta > Pinopsida > Pinales > Pinaceae > Pseudotsuga > Pseudotsuga menziesii. The sequence continues at coordinate 51,127 of LPNX010769153.1, forward strand.
AATGTCTAAGGTAGGTAACTATGGGTTGATTATTATAACACTTTTCCCTCAAAGTCTCCCACTAGAATCCAGGTCTCATCCCCATCTTATGCAGAAATGGCCAAGAGATGAACAGATGAAGTGATATCCACCTCAGAAGAAGAACCCTTTGAGAAATATGCCAAGAGTTAAGGAAAGAAATCCAATAGAGAGTTAAGGGAAGAACAATATTAAAGCCAAAATATTAAAGGAAATCAATCCACCCCAGAAATATCCTTCACTAAGAACCCCAGGACAAGAATAAAAAAAGGGAAATCCACCTACCACATCCAGAGTAAATAATGAAGCTGGTCTCTTAGAATTGCAGAGGACTAGGTAGTCCAAACAAAGTGAAAGCAGTCAAAGATCTGTTAGAAATGGACCCTATAGTTATTCTCTTGCTCCAAGAGTTCAAAATGGAGGAAGAAACTTTCCTTCATCTCAGTAAAACAACATGGAAAAAAAAAGGAGGACACACCATTAGTGCTAGAGGAGCTTCAGGTGGTTTGGATACTCTTTGGAATAAGAGTGACTTTACCCTCCTCAATTCCTTCTCAACCCAGCACTAGATATTCATGGATCTACAACACCTTCCATCTAAGGTCAGTATCGCTCTCTTCCAAATTTACGTCCATGTTCACTACCTGGAAAAGAAATAATGATGGAACTCTTTAGAAGGTTCTTGTAGATCTATTCCTCCCCCAACATAATACTAGTTGGGGACTTAAACCTGGTGAGGTTCTCAGGGGAAATAAAATGGGCTTCTTTGGGAGGGACTGCTTCAAAGAACAACTTGAAGACCTCATACTTCAATGGGACCTCATGGAAATTAAACCCAAGGAAGGACAATACACATAGATGAATAGAAGAGTGGGAGTAAATAATATTGATTCTCGGTTGGATCAGTTCTTATCCCAAAGCTTTCTCCTCTTGGAAGGGAAGATAATGCATTTCCAAATTTTGGCTAATCTCGCTTCTGGCCATAAACCCATCTGTTATAGCTGATTTTACCACACTTGGTAGATGATGTTTTTATGGCCTTCCCTATCCCTATGCAAAATACTTTGACTCCCTTTTATAAAAATATACTTTGAGCCTCCAAGAAATCCCTTAAAAAACACATGTTTATTTAGTATATGCAGGTTTTAGCTTAAAATCCACGTGTACATGTAGCTTTCTCCATAGTGACCCATGTACATCAGGAAATGTGCATAAAAAATAAATTATTTTTTATTTTTCATGAATGAGTCATGAATAACTTTACTATTGGCCTTCCATATTCTTGGAAACCCTTCGACTCAACCCTTCATAACCTATTGAAGGGATATATATTGAGCCTCTTGTATACATTAGAGGAGGAGGACCTATGAGAGGAATGAAACTATAGTGGATTGTTTCCCCATTAATACATGCTTTAGTCTGCATCCATTTGTCCTTTTGAGCACACATACTTGCTCTTCCCAAGCTTTCCATTGCGATGGAGGATTGAAATGGTGGAGGCCCAAATGAAGGACTTGGTTTCTCTATTTCGATGAGGTGCCGACAGAGTTTGTCACTATTATCTCTATTCATTATTAATAGAAATATCCATTTCTCTTCCATTTCATGTGTATGACTATGAATATTCTTTTCCATGGATGTAGTTGTATTTGATTATACATGTTGGATTTATACATGGTAGAGTAGGCCAAACAGTTAACATATATCATGCTTGGTTGTTTCGTTGTTGTTGAGAATGGAATGTAGGTACAAGCGTGGTTGAAAATCTCAATGGGGATCTACTACAACTGTCCATAATAAGGTATGTCCTATATACCTTAGTGTTAGTAACATTTATCCCTATTGCATATTGAAGTGGATTGATTTCTAGTGTTATTCAGTCTATTGTTGTCTACCCCAAGCCATAGGAAGTTTCTCTCCGTAACACTTGAACAAACTAAAGAGTACCATTGTGCTGCTCTCCAAATGATCAAAGCATCTAAGACTCAGTTGTAGTCCCATTATGACTCCAAAATCCATCCATGCACCTTTAGCAAGGGGGACCTAGTCCTCATTTATGATCAAGCCCATGATAATACTTGGAAAGGGAAGTTCGAATCCATGCGCTATGGACCTTATGTCATCCATCAATGTCTAGGCAAGGGGGAATATCTCCTTGTTGACTCTGATGGCTGTCTCTTGAAGAATCCCTTCAATGGGCTCTACCTCAAGAGATTCTTCGCCTAAGTCAACCACCATGAGTACCCTTGTAGCATAGTTTTTATTTCTTGGTTTACATCATGTTTACCATAACTCAGTGAACCCCTCTAGTAGTCTCTCCACGTCCAGCTGCAGTGAGTCCATTGTCGCACTCTGATGTCTCCTCTACCAATGAGCAGGTGGATCTAACACCTCCACGCTACCCCTGTGTCGCTATTACCCCAATGGAGGGTGTGGTCCCACATATGCACATGCACACACTATGTTGTCAGTACATATCACACACATGATATAACTACCACTATGCTAGTAAAATATATATGACTGAAACAATATAGAGTCATGTATACGTACCTTCAGGTTCCCAGACCTGTCCTGAAGGTCAAGGCATCTATGGATAACCCAGGTAGTCCATTCCCACATATGGATAGACCTCTATGAGGATAGGAAGCTTCCACCAATGTGAAAAATCTCTTGGGTGAAGAAACGACCTACTAGAATGCCTCCCTCCCTACTATTTTTCTGGGCCATTTCTTGGAATCCCCTTAATTTGTGTGTGATCATGCGATCTACACTCTATATGTATTGGCATGTTCATGAGCCACCCAATCCATCCATACTGCAAACTTGGCCTTATTTTACCTCCATTCACTATCTCTCAAGGAGGCCCCACGAGTGTTCCATTGTTCTTCATCTTATCCATGTTCACAACATCACCCCTTTTGGTACATCAAACACTTCCTCCTTGCTTGACTGACCATTAAAGAGTTTTCGTTAAGGTATTTTCTGAGTCATAAAAGAATGAAAAGATTGCTAAGCACACTTGCTTCCTTTCATGTCCGTTAAAGTATTTGAAAGGGCATTTATGTGGCCTCGTTTATCTCATTTTTTGGACTATGCTATTTAAAGAAAAGTACCACTCTAGAAACTTCCAGCTAAAAACATTTCCCTTTGTATCATTTTATGCCTTGTCGGACATTAGGACCATAACTTACAAAAAAACTCATTTATGGGTCATATTTAAGCTCTTTTCTAGCCCTCTCATAAAAAATATCATCTAGCAAACTTGGTTTCGTTCATGCTCGTAAAAGTATTTGAATGACCGTCCAATCAATATAGGTTTAACCTTTTTTGTCCTGGTTGGACTAGATACAAAAAATAAGTCTCTCTTCCCCTTTTAGTTGGGAGAGATATCCTTTGTACACTTTTATCCTTTTTCATACCTAGGACACTATTCTACAAAAAAGAGCGCCACTAGAGTCTTCTTCCTATTTTTAGACTCTCTAAATATGAAAACACCATCGAGAATTTACTGTCTCGGGCTCAACAAAAATTCGCAAGATAGTATCATATTTACCATACTCTAATACCTTCTCCATTCTCCTTAAACTATGAAGAAGGCCCAAACGGTACCTCTAGGTGCCGACACATATTACATATGGTCTCAAATTATGGCAGTATTCTATTGGAGACATTTACCACCATACACACTCATTTTGGTAAATTTGGCCTAGTTAAACCACTATCCTAAGTTTTATTGACTTAATTGACATCATAGGAGCACTGAATGACATCAGCACGAGCACACCCATGCCTACCTTTAGTCAAGGAGTCCAACTAAGCCATCTCCTTCATTCGGGGAGGCTAACTGGAGCACTTCAAGGGTGATATGATTGTCATAAATACACTTAATTGATAACTGGTGGTTACAATCAGTTAAACAGAGAAGTGAAGGTGCCTCCTTTCATTAAATTGATTATTTAATTAATATTTAATGAACTGGAGTCAATAGGGGTGCCTCCAACCACTTCTGATGGTCAGTTAGAGTTCAGTTAACCTCATCGGGGTTCATTGGAGTTATTGATGTGCGACCACTTGTTGGTTGGCTTGCAGTGACATGTGTCTCAGCTACTTTTAGTTAGAATCAATCATTTATTGCACTTCAACTTTAGTTAGGACTCAGTTGAGTCAATTAGGTCTTTTATTAGTGGTTCATTTGAGTGTTCACTTTGGATTACATTCAGTTAAGCTAGACTCACTCATTCAATTAAAATGACCTACTTGGGAATTTGAATTGTCTTGGAATTCATGCATCTGGCATGATCATTGTATTGTGTCATCATTCTCTCATTTGATTATACAGAGTTGCTCCTTCCATTGCAGCACCATTTTGCCAATTTTATGCATACTTGTCTAAATTCTTTGTGAGACTGTGTTTTCAGTTCCTAGACCATTGTGACAAATTAATATGGTATAAGTGCTCACAGCAGGATGAAGCTTAGATCTCTCAAAAATAAGGTTTTTGACAGATCTTGCATGAAAAATTGAGTGAAGCTCAAAAGTTCCAGCACTGCACTAGAAGCCAAGGCTTACCACTTAATACCCCAAGTAAGGAAATTGTTGGTCAAGATTTCCTGATCGACTATGCTGGGTGTGATGAAAGCCTAAAATTTGCAGGCTTTCCGACCTTACGGTGCCCCTTTTGTTGTGATTTGTAGGTTTTTAATAGGTGAAAGCATTCACTCCAGTAGTTTCAGATGGATTCTTCCATAGAATTCTTGACTCTGTTCAATTTCAACTCATGGAAAGGAGACATGGAGATATAGCTACATGCCAGAGGACTCTACAAGGTCACTATGGACACTGAAGAAGAGCCTGCTTCTGTGACAGACAAAGATAGATTCTTGAACAAGAAAGATGAAGCATTCATATTCTTGTGCCTCTCTATTTCCTGGGATATTCTTTTCCATCTCTCGAGATTGAAGACTCCAAAGGAAATCCAAGACAAATTGGAAACCTTGTATGGAAAACAAGATGATTTGAGAGTATACCAGCTTGAGAATGAGTTGATGTTTCTCCAGCCTTCCAATTTCAAGACCTTGAATGATTTTTTCACAAAGTTCAATCACATTGTCTCACTGTTGAAGCAATGTAAGGTGGAGAAGGAGGGTGATCAGCTCATCCTCGCCATACTCTCCAAAATTAGAGTTGATTATTTGGTGTTTGTCTCTACATTCCATGCGGGGAAGATCACAACCCATGGATGGAAGATTCCTTCACTCAATGCCTTCATTGAGTCCCTAACAAGTGAACATGATAAGCTTGTCCAGATGGGGATCATCAGACCTCCTGTGATCAATCCCTCCATGTCTTGGGGCCCAAATATCTAAAGGGTAAAGGAAAGCAATAGAAGAACCCAAAAACCAAATTCGAAGCTCCTAAGACTAAAGTTGAAAACCAGTAGCATGAAGAGTCTTCTGGCTCAAACAAGAACAAAGAACCACTTATACTATGAAACGAGAACTATATACTATGAACGAGAACTTTACCCATAAAAACGATGATTTTTGCAAAAAAAAAACACCAAAAACACCCCCCAAATAGAAAAGTGTTGATACCAGTATACACGTTTTTTTTTTTAGGGTAAAAAATAGAGCCATGGACTAAACATCCCATATTGTTGTTTAACAAAACTTTAAAATCAACCTTAAATTGGAAAAAAGGAAAAATTCTTGAAGAGATAAATTACAACTTTCTGAAAAATTGCATATTAAAGAAAAAACAAATTTCTCTAATAATTTCACCATTATAACCATATAGAAACAAAGAAATTATGATGTGATTCATAATGAGATAATATATTAGACCATACAAGAACAAATGGTTCATATAAATATTCAAAAACTCCTCTAGAGTTTCAATTACAAAAATCATACTAGTAAAAAGCATCTAACTGCCTCTTCAAATTCATCCATGGATTATGACACCCCATCATCAAAAACTCCTGTAGAGTTTCAATTAAAAAAATCATACTAATAAAAAGCATCTACACTGCTTCTTCAAATTCATCCATGGATTCTGACACCCCATCGGAATCTACATTTTCTGTAGATGAAGGACTTGATGAAGATGTAGATGACCCATACTCTTCTCTATCATCAATGGGTGCACCATCTGAGTCTACATCTATGCCCATCATTTAAGATGTCATATTCCTTTGGGATCTATGGCTTGGTTTAACAGACTCCCATCTTGCAACTTCTGGCTGTGGCAGCAACCTCTTGATAATCTCTATAGTCTTGGAGCGGAGAGTGTCTTTCTTTGTCAACTTGAAATCATAAACAAGTATATCAACTTCCTCTAATTTCAAGATGTCAATGCGGCGGCGATTTATTTTTTGACCCTTTCTGTTTCTCTTTCTGCAAACCTTTTTCTCAACCACCATCTCTGCCTTGTACACACCATCAAATGGGTGTGTATCTGTTGCATACCAATGTACTTCTACTGATACTACTTCTTCATTTTCTTTATTGACCTTCATAGCTTTTGCAATCCAGAATGGATATTGACGTGGATCATCTGTAGCCAAAACTGAAATCATGCAACCCTCCTTGATATCTTGTACTGATCCCTTGTAAAGGTCTTCCATCTCTCGATGCTTTGCAGATGATCTTCTAGAGGCAATATACGTTTCTCTTTCCTCTACTTGAGAAAACTCAACAGCTCGAGGTTCAACATTTGTTACCTCGTTTTCATTTGATAAACTTTGTGGCAAATAAAATGGAGTCTTCAAAAATATATCTCCATTTGTAGAGTTTGAAATTATGTCACTCTTCTCTATGAAAAAAGACTCCCACCAAACGGAATCAGCAACATCA